>JARK01001715.1:19484-38783 GCA_000688135.1 Ancylostoma ceylanicum | reverse complement strand
GGGAGAATTTGTGTGCAGATATGGGGGGATCGTATTTTTGGTGGCCAAGGAGGGAGGGGGTGGTGGTACGAAGGCCGACTTTTTATCATCAACGCGCTTGACCCTGATCCTGGAAAAAGTACGGACTTCAAAATGATTAAATCGCGATCTCGGTGGAAGTTTGTCAGGATAAGAGTGATCATGTCTTACCTGAGGTACGAGGAGAGTTCATATGTGAATAGAACTAGGCTTATGATATTTATTATATTATATACGTTACATGGTAAAAGATGTGGGAGAGGGGGATAGGGCGCAGCCGGGTCCTGTGGCTGTCCGGAGCAGACGACTGGGGTCAGCTGGCACTACGCTCTTTTATACGGGTGCTCCGGCTAGTGGCGTTACACTGCTCGATATAGCTGGGTCATCTGCTTAAAGCTGACTGTATGAAATAGCTACGGCTATATCTCGACAAGTTCTAACGAAAAATCAGCCTTTGAACTCAAACGTGCGTTCTGGTAGTGCAACTGTGTCAATCACAGTACATTGTCAGATCGGGAAATAGCCACATTGCAACAATCAATTTCTCGAAAATGTAGGGATTTTTGAAACTACTTTATTATTTATTATTTATTGTTAAAATTAATATTTTTTATCAATTTTATTCCCCGCCTGGGTCCCCAAAACGGCGGAGACCCCAATTTTTTTTCCGACACCCACTTATCCCGCCCACTTTCTGCGTCCGCTACTGATAGTTACCCATATGTTTTTTTAAATTGATTACTGTACAATACTTCCATAGAGAAAAAACACCCAAAACTTCAAATCCAACAAAAGTGGGCACGTGAAAAAGGCTGGCTATTCATGAGTGACTTAACATAAAATGAATGACATCCTTGATTAATCACTAAATAATGAAACCAAAATAGTCGTATCCTATGCAATAGTAGCTCTGTGTAACTATTTCGACGGTTTATCAGGTGCTGTAAACAGATGCGGCGGAATCCGCTTTTATATAATGCACTCTGGACAACATGATGCTCATGGCTCATCACGAAAAAAAAAACTCTCCATGCTCAAGAGGGTTGCACGAGATACGTTCTCCAATCATGACTGGAGCCTGCCGTACACCGCAAATTCTCTCGCTCTCTACGACTCCAATCTCTTACGGGTCACTGTACTGTGTTCATCCCCCTCCCACTGTCTATGCTCTAACCCTTCGCGGCCAGCGCAAATCTGCTGGGGAATGTATCTCATGTGATCGTCCGTTTACCTACTTATGAAAGGATCCTCTATGATCAGACGGACTTGTTTCTCAGCTGATTGTACGCGTTTACGCGGTTGCATTTGGTTGCATTAGGGAGCGAAATCCTTTTGGTGTGTGGAAAAGATCGATTGATTCAGCTGATCTAATTGTGAAGCCGTCGTTCTTCTCAAGTGAATTTCTGATTAAGTTTTGAAAACTTTTTCGATTGTCTATTAATATAGCTATTGGACTGCAGTAAGGACCAGTTTCTGACGAAATTTCAATTTTCTCTTGTTCCTTCCTTGATAGGAAATTCCGTGATGTTTGGATCTTGAAGTGACGTCTTTGATAAGTGAAACTAATTTTCCAGTGGTTTTCGTTTTGCTACTGTGCGGGGATTGTAGTTCAGAAGAAACTGATTTTGCGAGGATCCGTGTGGTGAAAAGGATATCGATCTTTTGACATTGGTCCTCATCCCATGGCTCGCTCAACTTGGTCACTACCGTTGAATGGAACCTGATCATGCATTTTAAAAAACAGTATTTTCAAGAATAAAGGAAAGCTTCACCTTTGAGAAAGTGTTGAGCTCTCCGATACCCCCGAAATATGCTAAGATCCTAGTGTCAAAAATTTTCGTCGGTGATGCCTTTAAAACGAAAACCCAGCACCGAATGGAACTTTAGCCTCTCAGACTTTCACATTTTCGGAAACCTTAGTGTAGTCCGAACATTCACTTAAAACAACAGCATTGGAAACACCCTGTGTTCAGCGCAGTAACAAGTATTTCCATTTTTGCGTGCATTCGCATTCGCATTTACTGACTACTGAACGCAGCGCTTTTCTACTGTTGTGTAAAGCAATGTAGAATCAGCTGTTTCGCTACAATACTCGGCACTCAATTCACTAGATTTTTTTCTTTCACCGTGGATCCTTTTCGTGATTCTCATAATAACTGTTGATGGTTTTATCTATCCCAAACATTTTTCATGCTTTTTCTTTGATGTTTATAGCAGCATAGTTAATGCTAGAGTTAGTTTTTGTTCAAACTTGAAACTTAGAATTTTAAGTCATTTCTCCTTTATGAGAGGAATCCATCAAGTTTTGTTTTTTTGTGTTGGCTTTGTTAGTTGCCACACATTTTCCAGTGATTATTCCTTCTGGAAAATTGGAGAAAGGTTGTTAATTAGATCCAATTACTGAATGCGCGGAGATTCACATGGTAAAAGTGACGGCTTCAATATCAGTCCTTAACACACCACCTGCGCAGCTCGATCATACCTGTTACACATAGTAACATGAAAACTGTTTTTTTTTTTCAGAATAAAAATTAGCTTGCATTTTCTCCCTCTCAACCAAATGTGTAAATTTCTGGTGATTTTCGTCTTTTTCAGATCCATTATTCATTGCTGAGGCCGAATTTCGGCGTGGCCACTGCCAGCCACCTTTGGCAGGTCAACAACGGTAATATAATGCAAAATGACAGTGATAGTCGTGTACAGCATCTCAAACAAGCACCTACGTGCAGTTTTAGAAAGTTCTGTGAGGTACCATATCTACCGTATGCCTACCGTAATCGTACTAAAATGAGGTTAATACTCAGAAACGTTTGGGCACCGGTGGCCAACCAGGTGGGCACCGGTGCCATCGATGAAACCGATCTCGGCGACAGTAGAGAAATCGGGTTGGCATCGTTCCATATTGCAACGGGAATGGCGACGCCTGAGCGACCACAACGCGTACGATAAATCCCCACATGGATTATTCTGCGCTCCTTTCCCAGTGCGAAGTGGCGCCGATCCAGGGTCTCTACTGTCGCCGTAAGCTGTCCCATCATTGGCGGCGGTACAGGCACATGTGTGCGTTTGGGTTGGCACCGGTACAGAGAAGTTTCTGAGTATATGAAATGGATGTGAAACAAGTGGATGTGATACACCTAAAATAAACCTCGTATGCAAAGTTTCAACCAATTTTTTTCCTGACAATTTCGGCTACATCTGGCAGCATTTTAAAAGGCGGCCAAATGTCGCCGCTTTCCGTGGCCGTTAAAGGCTGGGTATATGGCGCTGGGAATAATGTTTTCCACCACCCATGGTAAACTCACAAAAATGATGGTATGGTACAGAATGAATACGATGTTTGTTTTCAGCATAGCGAATAATCCCTATTTGAAAAATTTGAGCGAGTCCTGTGAGATACCGTATCTACGGTGTACATTGCGTAACCATACAAAAAACGAAGGGATCCGTGTCGGGGGCCGAACCTGGCCGACCAAATATGGCTGGCCGCGGCTACGCCGGAACTCGATCTCTGCATTCTTTGCGAAGAATGGTAAAAATAAATTCCATAAAAACTAAAACATCGTCAAGCACTCGCTCGCCCACAAGCGTACTCCAATCACAGCTTCTCCCGGCATCGCACGACGGTGCACACTTGTGATTCCACACCAGAATTTGAAGTGGTATTGTTGCACCGTCACCTCGAGAACCCCCTTCATAGGAAGATTATGGAGGCTCGGGAAATCAAGCGGTTTCAAAAGGAGATAAATAATAAGGAAGAGCTTGTTGAGGCGTTGAAATTAATTGCTTGGCACGGCCGCTTACATATCTGAGTAGAAATAGTGTTCGGTATAAGTGCAGTGTCCTTGGATAAGATCAGATAGTGTAGATGACTGTTGTACGTTCACATTTGCTCCTCGTTACTTCACACTCGA
Source organism: Ancylostoma ceylanicum (assembly GCA_000688135.1). Lineage (NCBI taxonomy): Eukaryota > Metazoa > Nematoda > Chromadorea > Rhabditida > Ancylostomatidae > Ancylostoma > Ancylostoma ceylanicum. The sequence continues at coordinate 34,851 of JARK01001715.1, read as the reverse complement.
TTGGTAGTACACGTAAACGAATGTTAACATGTTTTGCTTTGCATATTGTATGTGTACTTTGAGCCCTAAAGAAGGCGCTAAGCGCCGAAAGCTTACTGGAATAAATCTACTAAGTAAGAAGCTCTCATAACACTAAAAGAAGATCCATAAAAACTACTGAAACGAAAAGAAAAGCTATGCGAAACTGATTCATCTCTCATCAAGTTCTATATGGTTTTCCTCAGTTTCAATTTGAAAAATATCCGTTTCCATCCCACCCTGGTCAAAAACGACGCTCTTTTTGCCTAACACGTATATACTTATGTAAAATAGCCGATAATGAGGAACATTCCCATGAGCACCACTCAACACATGCGGATGAATCTGCTTGTAAAACTCGAAAAAAAGACATACTTGACGTGAACATCGCTCCAAGAGTTAGCACGAGGCACGCAAACATTACGATACCGTAAATAACCTGGGCACACATGGAGAAACACATCTTGTAGTCTGAAATGCCAAATACGTCGTGTTCTGTATGGAAATCGATTCATGTTCGAAACGTCCACACACTGCACGAGGGATTAACAAGTGGTGAATGAATTGCCGACAAAAATATTAATCGCCGTATGAGCACTATCCCATTTTTATGTGGGAAAACTATGGTTAATTCGAGGAAGCAACTATAAAACAGCGATAGTTATGGAGTGTTAGTAATCGCCAGCTATTCAGTAGAAGAATGAAAGACGATCTGAGAAAAGAAGTGCTTTTATAGACGTTGAACTGCACCGTTGAATCGATCTCGTGCTTATTTGCATATGATGGATCACATCAATGCAAAAGTGGAATATAAAACTACATTTGAACGATAACGTTGCAAAATGTGGTTTTAGGCACTATCTGATAGATGTTATTGCGACAATATTGGTGTGGAAAAGAACGATCGTCACTGAACAGACCCAACATTGAAGGCGAAACTGGCGCTGGAGTATTAGATAGCCAAAATGATGTGTGGTGAGGAAAGTTCCCTGGATGCCCCTGGAAGGGTTAGACCACTACCGCTATGTGATCTCGGAATTGTGTAGCCAGCAGCGACAACCTACCTGTTGTTATGGGTTTCAGTTGTTGTTCTTAGCTTTACCTGGGTTTGTACTTCTCAACAAGGGACAGAACAAAAGCAACAAAGGTGAATAAATACAGGATCAGACAGTGAACAGTGGTCACGTGACGACTGCAGGAAAGATCCAGGTTGTGGTATTCTCGCTCATTGAAAAAACCTGGGGACCAGGAAGAGAACCGGACGATCGAAATCCCAGGCTAGAGTTACTACCAAGTAATCTTAAACAAAAATATTTGATGATGAACACGATGATATTGCGAAAGTCTCGTTGGAGTTTTTCTTTCAAAACTGTTTGGCGTCTAAATGTGGGAAGGATGCCTGTGAGACATCAGGCACTTCTGTGCTGTGAGCATGTGAGACGCCTGCTGCAAATGGAAGGCATGGATGTTCCACAAGTTCTGGAATAGCCAGCGATCTATGTAGCTGGCGAGAATTTTGCTACAGGTCCTACACGCCAAACTGGAGCCAAGAGCTAAGCCGTTCTGTGTGGCCGTACTGTAGATGTGATGAGGATTGCCCAATGACCAGGAAGGGTGTATATATGTAATTATCAGTGAAGGACATACCTACTTATCAGAGAAGACTAGAAGCAATAGAATTTACTCTTTTTTTATGCATCTGATATGCGCCATCACCTCTAGAAACGGCAGGAATGATATGAAATTTTGAAAAAAAAATGCACTCCCACCAAAATTTGTCATCACATCTGTGGTCGGAGGGCATAATGAAAAAATATGAAGAATTTCTAATTTTCTCTCGTTCTTTTTTCTGAGATTTGATAAAGAGTTTTTGCCAAGAATGTGAGTCTCCTGTGAAAGTTATGGTCGTGTCGGATGGCGTGCAGGGAATCGAAGAGCCACGTACACATTTCTAAGCGCCTCTGATAGTTAACGTTTTTATGCAACACAAAAGCACTTTGAGACATTGATTGATAATACGTGAGTTCTCAGTATTTGCATACCCTTTTCTGGAGTTTTTCGATGTATTATCTGAGACAACGCCCAATGAATACTGAATCTTGACTATCATGTGCTTTTCAACGTCATCTAAGAACACTCAAAACGATAAATGAATCACTAGAGATGATCCGTGAAGGCGTAGTCATATTCTGGAGGACGGCAGAAGTATGTATGTTGATCCTGAAAGAAACCTCCAGAGTCATGGAAACATACCTGTTTCCATGAATGTTTCCTTGGAAGTGCGTTCGCCTGTGCGCCAGATGACATTCTGAGTTCTTCTTAGGATAATTTTAGTAAGAGTACGTTTTGAGCAGCTTCCTTGGATGCCGCAGCACTTCGTTAACATTTTTTTCATTTTTTTTGTCTTGTCCACCCGTACCTCTTTCAACTCTAGTATTTATTCGAATTTTTTTTCCGAAAAATTAACCTGTAGTCGCTCACCGTTCATTGCTCTATTGATGTCACTCTTATCACCTCATCTTGTTCTACACTATCTATAGTAATTCTCTTGAAACTACATCACCTTTTCGAGAGTGCACATTCCAAATGATATCGACGAAACCATATCCTGAATCGAGACGGATGTTTTAACAGTAATTCACTATTGTAAAATAACTCTGAGAAAGATGACTGAAATTGTGTAGCTCTAGTTGTACAGTAATGACAGCGCAGCTGCTTTTCTTACAATATTCCGTGTTCGGAGAAAAATTCAAGTCCAATAATCAGTGAGTTCCTGAATATAGCAGCGCCAATGTGTGGGGGTTTTTCACGATAGGCTCATAATCGTCTTCTTTCTCTTTTTCTCCTTTTTCTTTCGTCTTTCCCATTTAGTAGGGGTCCGCTTTACTGAACGTTTGACATTACAGTGCGCTCTCGGGCGCATAGTCAGGATGCATCCTGCTTGAGGCGCATAGTCAGGATGCCTGCTTGAGATTAGCGTACAGAGAGTCGAGTTATCCCTGCTTTGGTCGTCTTTTTGACCGATTTTATGCTAGGTCCAATTCGAAGCGAATTTATTTATTTATAAATATTCTACATCGCAAAAGTCGGGTTGATGTCGTACGAAACTTGCGGAGAGTCCAGCAGTTTGCTAACATCTCCGTACGTCCATGTCGTCAACCCTGATATTATATGCTCTTGTTTTTTTCTGTTCTTTATCGTCGAGCTGGCTTCTGGCTTCTGCCGCGAATCCTTCCATCTCGTATCTGCCTCAAATCCTTATAACATCAAGCTTTCCTTCTTCACACGAGCGTTGAAATCAGCCTTTCGTTCTGCAGCTAACGTTGAACGAACACTCGAATGTATGCGATCCGCTGGAGGAGTGGGCCTACGACCCACGGTGGCCCACGCCGTATTGACTCGGAGTCTTTATTCCTTAGTGGTAGCGTCTGTTAGGAGCACGGTAGAGATGGTTGACCGCTCATCGAGACAGCGCAGTGAAGTTTGATCGAAGCGGATTTTACAGAGTTTATCGCCTTCAGCTTAATTCACATTTGTGCGTGTTATTCCCTTTTAAGTTCAACTGTCTCTTTGTATGCTAGCATTACCTACAAATGTATTCCAGCGTTCAAAACTCTGGTTTCTGAAAGTTCTTTATGGCAACGTCCACGGCAATGATGAAGAGAAGTGGACGAAAGGCTGAACCCTGGTGTGCGCCGGCGAATGTGGGGACACCTTCGACATGATGACGGCTGCTTGCACTTTACTCATGCGGTCGGCGTGAACATCTGCACCCATAGCTCTCCGGGGATGTCGTCAAGTTGCAGTGTGTAACAGATGATTTCGTGGAGAATGTGTTCGAATGTCTTCCCAGATATAGGAAGGCGAGATGTAGAAACCCTTCCTTTTCACAATGCTTTCCAATTAGGGGGCGGGCGACGTAGAGCTTCGTGTCCACGTGCACCTTCATTGGCGCTATGACCAGGTTGAAAGATTTTGTTAGCCAGTCAGTTTCAGCACTGTGATTCTATCCGTTCAGTTGCCATACCATCTCGACCATTCGCTTCAGCGCATCCATGATTTCTATCCTCTTGATGATGATTGGCTGCACCGACTCGAATGTGGGCGTGACTTGTGGAGCCAGCGGATGGACAAAATCCCGAATCTCGACAATTTTTTTCGAGGCCTCAGACTAGTCACGTCATCGCAGCATCGCATTCTTGCAGTCCATCGGAAGATGATCTTGCTCGTGGTTGACGCCGTCAGTTAGTTCATATGAGCATCTAGTCAAGGCGCAGACGTTCAGCGTCCCTCCAGCCTAGGATTGTACTCCCACGACCTGATGCAGCCCTTGCACTGACCATCCATATGTAGTCTTCACACTCGCCGAGCTCTGCAAATGTATGACAAGTCGACGGTTTTCTCAACTGTCGTACAGTAGCCTTCTTTTCAAATCCATTTGACGACATTATTCATTTGATGTGACATGGAATGTTCGTCAGGCGGCCTGTCACTACTTGTGTGCTTTTGGGTGGGAAAACATACATATATTTTATGCATGCAACACGAGCGATTCGATTTCTCAAACAATTCCTTTCCACCTTGAGCTTTTGTTTCACCCTCTCTCTTCTCTTTCTCACTCACTAAGTACTTGATGGCGTTAGCCAATTTCTATGGCAGCTGTCGCCTGTGGCGGATACTAGCGCTCTTCCTCGTTATTCCATCCAGCTAGCATCGCATGTGAATTCTTTCACTATCGATCTATTTGATATTCCAGGCCCTGCTCGTAGTCTTCCCATTACTTGTGCCCAGGATAAGGCACAGGGTGGAATTGCTAATCTACCGGGAACTTAGCACGGCCTGCTGATTTGCCAATGGACGGCTCCGTGTAGATGAAGAAATTTCACAGGTGATCATTTCATACTTTATACAGGGTGCGCCATACGTTCTTGCACACCATAACACCACAGCAGTTGAATTCAACACAATGGCATGACCTCTATAGCGAAAATGAGTCAACTCAATAGAAATCCAAATCACCTATCAGATCAGGAATATGTCGCCTCTTGCTTTCGTAGTAACCCAAACTTGAGAGAAAAGTGAGCTGCTCGCGGCGCGGTTTGGAGCGCGGTCACGCTGTCTCCTAGAACGGAAGGCACTACTCAGAGCAAATCAAAACGTTTCTCACCAAAACATTGTAGTAGACGGAGGAGACATCGAGGAATTCACCGGATGTACTGGGATCCCATCTTCCCTTCCTTGCAGAAATTTCAGAAACTTTTTAAGAAAAGGGCGTGTTCGAGCATTTTTTCAGTATTTTGTGAACCATAACATCAAATTTACTCTGGATTTCACTCGCAGAATATTTTTAGAGAGAAGACACCTTGCTGCTTCCAACTCAAGTTGAACAGCGCAAAGATGACACTTCTGTAAAGCATAGAATCTGCTCTGTGCCATATGCGCTTCCTGAAATGCTGCACAACCAAAATCCCGTGCTCAGAACGAACTCCTCTATAACGCCAATCCGATTTTGATGGATAGCCGTACTCAATTATGTTTTAGAGCGAATCAAGTACTATATCATACATGAGTTTGGACTCGTAGCATAGAGCTTAGGTAAAGCTTCGAGAGGTTTTATACCAGATACACCAGCGCGTCACGAGGTGCCCGCTACTCTCTCAACTTTGAGTTATTGCAAAAGCAAATGGAGACGTATCCCTGATCTGATAAATGTTTTGAGTTGCTATTAAGGTGGCTCAGTACCACCATAGCGGTTATGCCATTACGTTGAATCCAGCCGCTGTGGCATACTAAATACGCTGTGCAAGAACTTATGGCGCACCCTGTAAAGCCTTTACGATGCATCTAAGCATGTAGTTCTTTACTTAACGTCTGAAGAGGAGCCCTACAAGGCATTTTTGTTTATCTTGGTAATCTCCTACAGGATGAGTGGAAATGTACTCCACTCTCATCGTACCGCAACGTGAGAATGTTCTCAGTTACGCCATCCACGAACTTCTGCAGCATAAATCTCTTCAAATTGGGTCTTCTCCTTTGATGTTTACCCCAGTGTTAGCGTAACTTGCTTGATTGTGTCCTTTTTCGAATGTGAACTCGATCCTTTCCCAAAGAGGATTCTTTCCACCATTTCATCGAATGTTATTTCTGAGATAGAAACGATCAAATATTTGCCATCTCTTCATTGCTCCATTGCGGTAATTCATATCACTTATGTACGTTCTTTAGTGTTGTATCTGCGTTTCTTTTCACGTTCCCGGTCAACAGTTTTTTTTTAAATATTAGTTGACGTCAGTGGAAGCCACGTTCAGACGTCAAACGAAATAAGTCATTTACGGTAGATTCGTTACAGTTTTATCTTACAAGTCTCAACTAAAGCAAATCTGCAGCAACGTGACAGATACAGTCGCTCTCAATAATCCTTGCATCACACAGCACCGCCCGTCTGCTGAACCGCGCCGCATCACCTACGCCTCATCACAGGTGATGCGGCGCAGCACAGCAGACAGGCGGTGCTATGTGATGCAAGGATGATCGAGAGCGACTGAAATTGACCGAGTTTTCCTAAGTACTGCCATAGCGTCTGTTGACCCAGATTTTAGGATGCTCTTCTGAATTCAGCTACTACCGTCGCAGGAATTTATGGCAATGTTAAAACTCATAGGGCATCACAAATTTTTCCACTTCAAATTAACCCGAAAGTCCTCATTATATTCCAAGTTCAACTTTCCTTGAATCTTGGCAAATTGATCTTCAAATTCTACAGTTTTTATTGCAGCTGTTTCTGCCAAGATTCTTCTACAACTTTATTCTCGCAACCAGCTTACGTTTCGGCTATCTCGCCTTCGTAAGAGTCGAAGCAGTCTACAGTTCAGCTAGCCTATCCTGCCAAACGGCCCATCCTTATACAGTGATCATTCAACGAGAAAGTAACCTAAAAGCGAAACCGGAACACAGGCTGGTTACTGACTTTTACCGAATATTAAAAAGTCTTTTATTTCATTACACTACGTAATTCTTGAGTTCGAAATATTATATCTGCTTCCAAATTAGCTGTTCTTTCGTGCACTTTGTTAAGCCCGTTCTACCTTGTGTTTTCAATTGGAGAAAATGAACCAGCTAAATGTTCAGAAATGGTTGACACGACTCCAAAGATCTCTGACGTTCACGACGACGTGCAGAATACCTCAACCGACTATCTTACGACGACAGCTTCTAGTACAGCAGCGTGACCGTATACAGTTGCTCTCTGTTTCAGAGGCATCCATATGAGTTTGAGTGGGATTTCGTCGAACAATCTCAAGATGAATGCAGCAACTTTTCCTTGAACAAGTGGTCGACGGTGCTTTTTATGAATCACACTGGCTTGGCGCTGTGGAAGCGGTCTCATGATAAGTCTTGTGTTCCTGCTGATGAATTTGTTTTGAGATCTAGTGTCGCTCTTTGTTTATTAGCAAAAAAATGAACATAATCGTCATGACGTTTCAAATTTCATTGAAATACATTTTATGCTTGCGATTATTGTCGCTGCAGCTAATTTTGCCATTCCATAAGTACGGCTAACACAGGTATAACCTTCACAAGCGGTAAATTTTTAAGACTGATAGAGATTATTGGTCATCGTAACAGTCAACCTGTCGGTCAGAACTTGAGGATATTCGGGAGTGATGATGTCACATACCGCTTTTTATTTCGTAGGGTTGGCAATTCTTTTCCTGAGAACTAAGAGCTTGTGGAGCGCAGGGATTCAATTCCTAAACAATCTGGTAGGTGGACCGTTTGCCAGCAAAATTTCAGAAATATAGGTCAGTCCAAATAAGAAGACTTTGTGCGACCGTTTCCAAGCCAAAATAATCCTATTAGCATCTTTTTTCACATTTTTTCAGTGGAACTCCATGAGCTTTAGGAACAAAAAACTGCAGTAGGTCGCTTTGAATGAGCTTTCTCGATTTTTCAAGCAATGGTTCACGTTTCTCCAACAACGATGTTGACGTGCCTGAATCCTCCGGATTGGACTATGACGCTTGACTAATGTCAGGGAAGGACATTCAAACCGTATCAAATGCGGCATGATAGAAAAATTACTCGAAAAGGGAAAAGTGGAAACGCGGTGTCTGCTTGAAGCAGAGGTTAAAATTGCATGGGTAAGAATAACTGAGCTTGAATTGCATCTTTTTTATAGCCACTTTCCTTTCAAACCTATTCAGAGTGACACCATATACACAATTACGAAGTGTCTATGACGAATTCGGCATGCTTCATCTGATGTAATCGTCCTCTCCCAATGTCAGTTAGCTTCAGGAAGATATAAAAGTTGAGGAATTGCGAAAATAAATAGAGGGTGTACAGCAGTGCTCTTGACCATCTGCTGCTCCCACAAGCAGGGCCGTTCAAAGGCAGCACCTACGGAAATCTTCAGCTTTGAGATTTTGATCGTTTTGGAACCAATCCAGGTCTCCCAAGAATTCTACAAAGATAGTAGCAGAGAAAACTTGGCCGTTTTTGAAAGACTAGTAGTTCAACGTGGAACAGCAGGATCTGCGTGGGGTCGTTCGATCGAGTTGTGGCGGCAGTGGACCGTTGTCGTCAGCTTATTTAGTGGGCAGCATTTTCTGTCCTTGCTGTTATTGAGCTATTTTCTAGTTCTTAGCTACCCTTTTTGCATTTCATTTATGATTCATTCATTCACTTTTTGCATTTCATTTCATTTAGCACAATGAATGTTATTCCGCAAGAAATCTAATTGTTTAGTCACTTATGTGGCTCCTTCCCGGCATTGTCACAGTTTCGAGTTTTTTAATTGTTTTGGGATCTTCTTAGGATTGACTGGTGCTGCTGCGGCACCCTGATTGCTCAGGCCATCTTTTTAAAAATTTAGTTTCTTCCATTAACATCAGGAATGCTGCAAAATTGTGCCAGAAACCTATTTCGCCGACAAAATTGGTGGCCAAAAGGGCGGCCGTATCGACTTTCTTCGATCTGTCCACACCGAACAGGTCCAGCAACTCGGCCAACCTATCAGAAAGCGGTGAACTTAGAGCTTCCAAAAAACAAGGATTTCGAAGGTTTTGACTGTTTCCAACATTGTAACAGCGATCAGCACACGCGATTACGTCGAAATGAGCCGAAATCACGAGGTCGAATATTTCCGCGGGTGCTGCCTTTAAAGGGTGCCAGAAAAATCTCTCAAACTTGGCACTTCCAGGAAGGTGGATTCAAGTGAGATAATGAGGGAATGCTGCTTTTTCGAGTTTACGAATAGAATATTCGATCCTGAGACACTGAAGCAACCAAAAAAGAGAGGGTCAGATGGACGAAGGTTGGTTCCACTAATCCCGCGAGGCGGCGCTCTGGCTCGGGATTATTTTCAGAGTCCGGCTAACTCAGAGGTAACGTGGCATACGGGTCTGAGACAGAGCGCCGCGAAGAGGAACTTTTGGCTCGGTGATACATAAGATATGTTGCTTTTAACTCCACCATGTTCCAACAGACAACTCTTGATGCTGGATTTGAACATTCAGATTTAGTATACCCTTCGAAAAGTCAACCATCATGCTAACCCCTAATCATAGAGCAGCATCTACAGAGCTGCCATTTCACTCTGGACACGCACGGACTTCGGATATCACACTCTGTTCAAGATCTTGGAATCGACTATTCAGACACCCTGACCTTTAGTGGAAGCATATGTATATCCCGCTGTTCGAAATGCCACTGAAAGGTCTACTTTTATTCTGCGTGCCTTCATGACACTGAAGACCTTTCTTTTCCTTCCTTAGCGTTTGTCCCGCTTTGATGCAGGGTCCGCTCTTCTCGATTGTAGTCGCCATTTACTTCGTTCATGTGCTTGATCAGGATGTAGGCTCACGATCTTCAGGAACGTGTCTGTCCACCGCTGCTTCGGTCTTCCTCTAGGCCTCTTTCCTGAAACCTCAAATTCGTAAGCGATCTTCTCGACTGATTGCTCAGAGGCACGCAGTACATGGCCCAGCCAACGTAAATGACACTGAAGACCTGAAACCTGAAAATCTTTTGCAGTTGTTCGTAACTTAACTAGAGCCGATTTTTGAGTTACTTCACCTTGTGATTTTTCTTCTAGCCATAGTCTTATTCACTACTTGGGAATGGTTCAAAGGAGATTGACCTCTCATATTTTTATGAGGGCTGAGCTAATCAAAATTCTTCTTTGGTGCTTCGGAGAACAATCCCAGATCAAAACTCATTCTGCAAAATTATAAGCAAAAAGAACATTTGCCCGAATGAATGATTTTCACGACATTAAATTTCAGAAGCTATGCAAGAGGACACATAGAGTTGAGCATGGAATGTGCTAGGTCGCACAAGCTCTAACAATTTTTCTACTACGGGTTGTAAAGCGAGGGAGTGACCTATCTGAAATGGCAGTCTATGTTTCGCCTAATTCCAAGTTTCCAGCAATTCTGGTTGTTGAGCTAGTGCTGGAAGAGAAGGGACTTCATTAGACTAGGCTTCATTGAATAGGTTGTCATGCCCAATAATTCCCAGAAGTATTGCATTCATGCCTTCAGTTCTAGCTAATTTTTTTGGATGATTCTGGTAACGTCGCCACTTTAGATCGAGTACGAGAAAAGCGTCGTCTATGTCGAGATGTCGTGAATTGTTCGACCCATCGTTGCGGTGGAATATTGCCTCACATCTTTGCTCATTAGCTATTACACTACCGGTTTACCGAATATATTTCTTCACAACCAGATTCTGTTATTTTATTTTGAAGTCCTTCAATTGTGAAAAATGTTGTGCATGCACCCAAGGAGCTTCAAACCCAGCTAGCCTCCGCACTCTTGCTTCTTTTTCCGGCCAACGTATTATTTATAACAGTTTTCAGGGGGGAGAAACGCTGATTAATCATAAGTCAGCAATCTTTTTCTGTCAAATTCTTAATTTCCCCCTTTCAGCAGTTCACTAAGTCATAAATACCTTGCGGATCAAGCAAGTGACTGCGTGAGTGCTTCCTTTCCCAGAAGAGTGGCGTTCAGCGCTATTCACAGGACTTTTGTTTTGCCAATATGCAAATGCTCTTCAAAAACATTGTACATGAATATTTTACAGCGTGAACGTACAATAGCAGAAAAATCTCATCTTCAAGGACGACGAGGCGCATGACTAATGGGACACATCCACAGAACAACGCTTCACGAAGAATGGAAACAACGGAAATTATTAGTTTCCGTATATGGTCGAGACGTTCTCGTGCTGCTTGCCAGCATTCTTGCCTCGATATCCTTGCCTTGGTATGGTCGACGTCAACGTTCCAATCGCGGTCGTCTTGGTATTCTTCTGCATCCTTTGTTGGAGAACAATGACATCCGATTATCACTGGGATGGATTTGAAAGTGGGCTTAGGCTTAGGCTTAGTATGCTGGGCAGAATTTGCTGTCGGAAGGGTTTCCCCTCAATTGTTGATCACTGTCGACGCCTCTTTCAATGCACTTTGCTGGAAAACTTATAAATATTGTAAGTTATTCAGTCTTGAATGGTTAGAAATTAAATATCAAAGATAAAAAAGGGAGAAAAACTCAACTCCGATACCGTGCTGCTTCCATTAAGCATTCAAGCTGAGCCTGAAACTTGGTAACCCTTTCTGTGAAGCCTCGTGAAGCCCACCGTATTGAAGTAATGCCCCCAAAATCAAGCCAAAAACAAAATACTTAGGCATAATTCATCTTCCGGTTGAACATGTGGACACATCAGCATTGACTTGCTAAGAAATTCCAGTGAAATTCAGCAAAATTTTTCCCTTTTTTGTAGCCAAAAGAGTTCCAGAGGAGCAGCGCCGAGCGATGTTGGAAAGAAATTGGTTTACTTTGTTACTGCTGTAGGCGTTGAACTTTCCTTTTAGATCTTACTTCGTATAACAAAACGCATTCATCGCCGTTCTTTCGACCTTTTCGTCTTTTTGACACGTCACTCCCGCTTTGAGTTTCACTTGGCATTCTCTGAGGTTTCGCCACCTCATGAAACACAGTGCTCTTCCTGAAACATTCGTTCCAGTTTTGAAACCCACAATTAACTAAATACTATTGTGTTATCCGAACTCCTGGCAATTAGGAAAAAAGGGATTAGGAAAAAAACCAGAGAATCGACTGTTATGGGCATTTTTCTGCTTAGTTTTTCTTTTTCCATGGGTTCAGGTAAAATCAAAAAAGAATCGCTTATTTTCCTCACGCGGCTTATCCTGAGAAATGCTGGGAAGCTTTTCCAAGACAACGAATGTTCTACAGCTTCTCAGGAATATTGGTTCCAGAGACTGCTAGTCCTTCGAATTCCTTCACATTCCCTGTCATACGTAGTTGAGTAATTTCGCATGCACTCTTTTACCTCACGGTGTTCTCAGTTGTGGATCTGCTTATTTTCAGCGAAATTCATTGTGTGGTGGGAGAAACATTATTGACTATGCTTTGCCACCTTTTACTGTATTTTACCGGAAGTCGGAAGTTAAGTGAAGCTTGAAATACAAGAAATTAGGAGGGAGAGAAACAGCAGCTATGACTTCGTCTAAATTACGTAGCTACCGCGAATTCTTCACAAACCTAGGCCTGTAGTCATCACTGCGGTTATCCAGGATAAATGCGTGGACGCCCCAAGCTGACGAAGTTCTAGGGATTTTGACGCGTTTACACTGGGTAGTCTCAATGATGCATGCGGCCCCAAGAAGTTGAAGACCTCTATGACGTCCGAATTAGGTAGCTTTTGATCTCCGAAACCGGAATACCGTTTAAGACCCATTGCGATTAATTTGCAATTTTTACGATTTTTCTCTGAGTTGAGAATTTTTGAGGTGTTTTCCACCATCGGTGCTGAAATTTACTTTTACTGGGAGTTTTATGTGGCTACATATGCAATGTCAGTAAAGCTCTGGAATCCATAATATTGCCTTATTAGGCTCTAGCGTCTTATGAGGCTGCTTTGCAAGCAAGTCATTGTGCAGGCACAAAGAAATGGTAGTATAAACTCGTATATCGGAAAGTTTGTTGCTCGCATCCAGCCAAATGCTCCACTAGAAAGATGGGTATCTTCATACCCATGGGTGTGATTACTCATGGAGCCGCATGCATCATTAAGATTACCGAGGTAAACGCGTCAAAATCCCTAAACTTACCCTCCGTCAACTTGGGCGTCCACGCATTCACGTTGGGTAACCGCAGTGATGAATCCAGGCCATGGATAGCAGCTGGGTATAGACAGCGTCACGCGCGGGTAAATATCCGTTGCAGATGAAGGGTAACTTCAGGTACATTACCATATTTTCCATGAGTAATCTAAAGTATGCATCCGAACCCAAAAGTTTTCGATTGCAGCATGGTCATCCGTGTTTGTGCACAATCCTAGGGCAACTAGCAACTGCACGGTTGCTTTTGTTTTCTTTCCCTCGACTAAAATGCCGAATTTCAAGACAGACGCTCTGCCGTCGGCGTCGTATATAAGACGGTGATTCGTCAGAGCTGGCATTCGCCTTCGTGTTGTCACGGAACTCTTTCTATTGTATAATGTTGCCCCGTTTATTGTGTTCAATATAAATGAACTTCCAGCTACTGTTTTTGATCCTGTGATCCAATACAGCTCGAGCCGTTCAGGGCAATGATCGGATGCTGGACTGGCATAATTTATCTCACATTGTTACTTCCTCTCATTCATGCGACGTTTCGAGAACAAAGCGTCGCTGTAAAAGGCATAGTGAATTGTCGAGGTGTTCGCCAACCGGGAGCCTTCGTGCAGTTGTACGACGAGGACGCGAGTAAGTGCTTGTTACCTGAATTTCCGTGTCTATGCAATTATTCCTCTACAACATTCACAAAATGAGTGTTCTTGTGCTAGCGAACTCTATCCATGATGAAGCCATTTATTCTGTGAGGTTATTCAGGTTTTCAGACAACGTGATATTCGACTGTACGTGTAGATGCTATGATCCGCTTTCTGTCCTAACTAAGCTTCACAAAAAATCCAGCATTCTCCGTACTTTGCATCGAACATTGTCTTCCTGCATCTGGATATGTTTTTAGCAAGATTATTCATAACTGCTCTACACCAATTCTGGATACGTCCCAGGTGTTCTTTTCCAGAGGATTTTTGTAAGGCATGTAAATCTGTCGTAGGAATTCTAGTTATTTTTATGAACACTCGCCTTTTTTTTTCATGGCGCGCCGAAATATTTTTGCAACATATTCACTTCAAAATACTACATATTTAGTAATGTATTTAGTAACCATTTTAGTGACCATCGCGATGTCCACTAGTGATTTCATCTCATACATAGCTTTTGATGAAAAAAGCGTCCTGTTTTCTTTTTTAAAGTATTTTTTGTATTCCAAACAACATGAGGCTAATTCAACGGCGGAGTTAGGTATCCACGCTATGCTGCTGACGCTATCTTAAAATTGTTCCATGCACCGTAGTTTCCTGAAGAAGTCGGGATTGATGGTGGTTATTTCCGGGCTTGAAGCGAGTCCCCAGCAATTGGAAGAGTTCGTGCTTTTTGCTCTATAGTTCCTACATTATTCCATAATTATGGTATTCCAATCTACCACTCCTCTTCCCAAAAGGCATTCTTTTTCGAATCTCTGTCATGATGGTCAGCACTTGAACTAACGCTGGACCTAGTTTTGTAGAGCTCGAAACATACACTCATCGTTAAAAAACAGCAGTCATAACACATTCTCACGTCTAGGCTGGCTTATTGCTATTTCATTAGAAATAATGAGTTTTTACCAACTTATTGGAGTTAATTGCAAGGTTTCGCGTAGACGATCACTCCTGCTCCCGATGAGCTAAGGGCGTTCCTTTCTTTTCACCACTAAAAAAAAACTATTCCACCATTCGCAGAGCAACTGGTACCATACCCTCGCGATCTTCATTAAAAAAGAACAATCGACGAGCAAAGTTGCGTTCTTTTCGTTCCATTGCCATAAATTAGTTCAAACTAAGTGAATTGGTAAATGATATCGGTAGCAAAACTGGGGTAGATCGGACTTCAGTCTCATCTGGAAAAATTTCAGAGTTTCCAGCTCTAGCACAACATTCTATGTGTTCCTTTTTGCTAACATTTTGTCGCGCATCGCGCCGCTCGTCGCGTGAGACGTCGCGCCCCGTTCGCGACGAAATTCTCTAAAATAAGAAGTGCTCAAAGTTCACAGTTCAATACGAGATTTGAAGCTAAATCACTTACAGGGTGGTTCATCGGTCAGTCATAATTCCGAGAATCTAACTAGGTATTTGATGCACTGCAGTTTCACAAATTTATAGGAATGGAACGAAAAGAACGCAACTTCGCGCGTCGATTGTTCTTTTTTAACGAAGATCGCGAGGGTATTGTAGT
>JARK01001715.1:0-11977 GCA_000688135.1 Ancylostoma ceylanicum | reverse complement strand
AAAACCCCCCCCCCCCACCTCATCCCCCACCTGCCGGCATGCGACGATAATTCCCTAGGGAGCCTCCTACCGGTTCGACAATCTCACTAAGCTGCTTTTAGTCATGAACACAGAAATGAAACCATCAGCTTAGAACAATTGGTGAAATTATTCGGATTTTTTCAGGATGGAGGCGCTTATCCTTTCATCTAAACTGCAAAAAAAAAATGCTCCGTTTCAAACTTGCCCAGAGAATCCCCTATTTCTTTGTTTGTACACTGGATTCGAATGAAGTCTATAAAAACCACCGCAAGAAAGTTGACGAGGTGAGCAGAGCTGCGGAACGTGCGCGTTGCGGTTGACCTGTGATAGCTGACCGCGGGCTTCTCTCATTTTTTTAAGGACTCATCATGGACTCATTCATCTAATTTCAGGCAGGATGACTGTTTTATTGTCGTTTCCACATTACGGGATACAAAAACTTTGTACTGTGTTTCCATAATTTTTTTCCAAACTAGCTCAGACATTATTGGAAAATGAAGTTTTAAATTCATGGATCTATGAGCATGGTACGCTTGAAAACTTCAAAAAGGAGCATAGCAGTGTCGCATGGATAAATAAACAAGCGCAAGATCGTTTCGGGGCAAAAAACTGTGGCAAGATTCGAAAGTAGCAAAATTCTCCGGATCCCTCATAACCTGTTGGCGAAAATCCTCGTTTTATAGGGCCGCTAACCTTTTGCCACGTTATTTATTTATCTGCTTATTTATTTTTTTTAATTTTTTATTACACCGCTATGCAGGTATGCCATCAAGTCGCAACTAAATAACTAAATATTGAATGGATGAAATTACCGAGTGATAAATTAGTAGCAACAACTATGTTAGAAGAAAAAACTATAGAAACAATGAACTGCTCAGCTTGTAGTTGAATAAGCAGCTACAATTAGTTAAGGAATGAGAGAAAAACCTCCACCTCGCTTTCTAAATGCCCTACCATTATTTCTGAGACGGTAAAGATTTACGAGCAGTAAGTGAGGAAATGCGTGGCTTCGTTGATTTGTTATGGTGGGAGAAATCCACAAAAATAAGGTAAACGGCGCTCATGACCACTAAATTACATTAAGGAACTACTACTGGTAAGGCAAGTGAGAGTGACATTGTTGACCTCGTTCATAAGAGCAGGCCCAGTACAACAGCTGCTGTACTACGCCGAAGGTGTCGCCATTGGGAAAGTCGGGCGCATAGGCAACGTTCGATAGCTAGCGTTATCTGAGACGAACGGCGTCTTCTCGCCAACGTTGCGAACTACGTGTTTGTGCAAGTGATTTACATTTCAAAAAGAAACTGAACAAATAGTGCACTTACAAGTGGGAACGAGAATCAAGTGGGTTGAACGAAACCAAGCGTATGCTGGCACAAGTCTTCTGGTAAATGGAACGTGGATGGGAACAGGAATGGAAAGGTTGCTAGGCGAGGAAATTGTGGTTTTTCCATTGCGCTGTAGAATAATCGTTTCAGGATGCGGCGATCGAGAGCGGCCAAGTTCCGAATGATCTCGCAAAAGAATATGAGGGGAACATCTGATTTACACCTCGAAGGCATGTCATCAGTGATTAACACTACAGGATGACAAGAAACTAGGGAAAGAAAGAAAGTAGAGAAAAAAACGAAGAAAAGGAAACTACATAATTTCTTGTCACCTTGTACCACGAAGGTGAAGAAGAAAGAGAGAGAGCAGGGAGAAATTATGCTAACTATGCGAGTTTTAACTATCAGAAAAGAATTTCGGCAATTTCAGGAAAGTGATATTGGCGATGAATCATGACGCGATCGGAATGAAGCTCCGACAAAAAAATTATTCGTGAACACTGAGTAATACAATCACTTGACAACAAAGCACATCATCGACGTTTTTCCAGAAAGCTGCGAGTGTTTTCTTTATTTTTTTCTTTTTACCAGCACTTATTCCCATCCGTGCCACTTATCGAACATGTGTTTATGGTATACCATCCTATTAAAGGAAAACTAATGCGAAAAACATGTGCTTCCAATTGGCGAAATGCACTGATAACTCTCAAGGATCAAATTTAACTAAGCAATAGCATTGATTTTTCTCCGTATTTCATCACATAACGTTACTTGAAGCACATCCATCATGTGTATGATACAGATAAATAGTCAGCCACAACACTGCAGACAGCAAAATGTTATTGAAAAGCGTAGCATGCACTACGTGGTGAAGAATAGAAATGTCTGATATATCCGCGAGCCAGCCACGTGCCATCATAACATGACGCTTTAGCACGCAGTTACATACAAATGTTTGCTTCACCTGCAGAACTAACATTCCACGAAGCCGACATATAGCTCAAGGGTGGGCAAGGTGTCACAAATGCCAGAGAAACTATCATAAGGACCCCCAAGGATGATTAGCGGAAGAAGGACTGCGGCAGAATGGTTCGTTCACTGGTGACTTCAACATGGACGGCGCCCACGAGACCACAGCAATCTACATAGTTCAAGTCTCGATGTTACAGGGTGACAACAAAGTCTTTGGCCGTACTTTGCAAGCCATAAAAATTCCTGTAGGTTAGACGAGGGGACCAAAATTCAGTATGTGTTTACCCAATGCATGGGCTCCAAAAACCACTAGATTTTGAGCCAGCCTCCAGCCTTTCCGATATAGGCCTCAAAACGCTCACAAGCCGCATAACCTAGAGCCCGCACCTCCTCAGGGTGAATTCAACCCTACAACTCTCACAGGATTTCAGCAATAGGTCCCATAATTATATAGAAGCAAGGTAAAGGACTGCCCTATAAAGCAACTATACAGGCATATCCAGATATGTTGGTATCAAGGATTATGAGGAATATTTCGTGAATGTGTCATAGTCACCAAAGTGACCTCACAACCAATGTCTCATGAATTTTCCTTTGAAAGCAGTAACAAAGTTGCTTCAAAAGGCCCCTTCCATGCATATAATGTGCGGTTGGGACATAGCAAAAAAAAACACTATCACGGATTCCTCCATTGATACTTTGAGCACTGACTTCACCTCTTGTTTTCGCGAAAACTGCAACAGATGAACGCTTGGTGGTTCTTGCTCCAAAAAAGGACAACAATAGGAAATATTGCTAGCAATAAAACTGCCTCCACTTGATGTCATTTTCGAAAAATTATTCCCGTTCAATGTGTTTTCTACCAAAATTTTCCGGCACGAAATCATGGCAGACCTTATCCGGCGGCCGCGCTGATGGCGAGCCCACCACTTTTAAAACTAAATACACCGCAGCTGCCCACATCTTCGCTGCAGAAACCTGTACTTTTGGTTGAATATAGGGGACACTTTGGGCATTATTCGCAATATTTTTCATATCGGTTCTCTTTTGCAGGAGAGGGTTACACCAACTAATGCGGTGGAATGTTGTCATTTTGGATAATTCCCTTCAAAAATTATCTTAGCGAATACTACAGCTCAGATGACGTAGGAGATGCTCAATTTTGAATAAGTCTGAAGCGCTCCAATAGTTTTTCTGCGAAAAGCGTGCAGAGGATGGGAGAAATAGAACCTTCTACCATGCTTTGTAGGAAATGAACAACCGCATCTCCGCACTAGTTTACTTTCTTGTGCTGCCATTTTATTCAAAGACTTTGGCACTGTGCCAAATACTGAAGATATGTTGGCAGCAACATATGCAATACAACCAACAGCATTGCCCCTTATTGTTTGCCGAAGTTGCCAGGGAAAAGTTCTGTGAAACTTTTGGCCAAAGACTTTGTTGTCACCCTGTAGATTAGCATGAAAAACGAATGATTATCTCGCTCTTGATCGTTACTTTCTAGGTTGTTACTTTAATGTACCACTCTAGAATTACTGCAATGAAAGTTTGGCTGTGACAGAGATGTTGATCAAATCATATAGGATGTTATAAATGAATATCTTTTGATGCGGTCCTTCTGCATCACTATTCCTGGCGGTGCTTTTGTAAATTAGTCTGGGATGGTATACCTCAACATGAATCAGGTTGTATTATCAGCGCATGTTCATTATACACTACTATTCTTACATGGAATAAGAATAGTAAATGGGATAAGGAAAAGAAATAAGAGGAGTCTTTTGTGAAAAAAGGTTGCAAATTTTGATTTTTGCCCCAACCTAAACGTGATCTGGTCGATTCGCGTCATCCTAACTGATATTGATAAACGATAGCAGTGTTCATCCCAGTGCTGATGAATTGTCTTTTTGAACAAGAATGAGAACAACATTCTTTACCGGCAACATTCGTTACTGTTAGTCGTTATTGTCCGTTGCGATTGCGTTAATCGAGATTGAGGAGCATTTTCCATACAATGGGCCTCGGAAGCTTATTTTCGGAGGTGTTGATGAAAGAGGATTCAGCCAGAGGAGTGTACATTTAGCAACAGATAAGCTAGTTAATGTGAAGATTCAGGGTTATTGTACAGGAGCCATGGAAGGGCCCATTAAGGGGAGCATGGGCAGCTGTAACGAGGAAGAGATCCGAGAAACGTGGGCAAAGTTGTCGACGGCATGCATGTTGCATTGAGTGCTCCGGGTAAATATGTACTTCTTCATCTGCGTGATTGATGGAGACACATCAACAAAGCAAGAACTGTGTAATTCGTGGAACTGAATGACGTGATTTGTATGTGTGTGTGTGTGTGTGACCCGATGATGACGTGGTTCAACTGGAAAACAAAAACAGTGAAAATATAATTATGCGCTGATGCAGAACTAGTTAATTAAGTGAGAAGAGCGGGGATGCGGCGTGCGAGAAAAAAAACTACTCCACTTCATAGACCTAGACGGTTCGGAATTAAGAAAAGTAAGGTTTTGATGAATGAGATCTAAATTTAAATAACTAAAAAACACAAGTAGCGAGAAATACTATGTTGAAAAATATTAGAGGAAATAAGGAGTTGAAAATAAAAACGTGTCGAAAATAAACCTACACAAAACCTTTGTGAACAAACCGGTAGTCATAGTGGTACATATGCATGTATAATGAGGAAGAATGAAGGCAGATTGCACGTGTTCTCCATAGAGAGCTCAGGAAAAATGTGGATGCCGACATGCAAAAACCTAAGATCTAGAAACATCGGAGCAGCTAGCTTGTCCATGAAAGGAGTGTCCTTGACGAAAACCTTCAGAAATCATCTTCGATCAATACTGTCGTCCTAGATAGCCATTTGTCTCCATCAGTCATTGTTTGTGCAGAAAATCATTATGCTTTATTCTATGATGACTCATTCAGGAAAACTTCGCCAAGTTAACACATTTCCTCTAAACAATAAATAGGTTCACAATATTTGTTCGAAAAAGGGACAATGACGACATTACTTGGAGTGTCGTGGATGTCTGGATGGTCTGGAACAAAAAACCGTGACATATAACGTCATTATATGAAAAGAAAAACAGGACGCTAGAAATGTTTCATATAGGCACTCGTTTATTGTAGTAATAAATAAATCTTATACGAAGTATAGTAAATAAATAAATAAATAAATAAATAAATAAGTAAACAAATAAATAAATAAATAAATAAATAAATAAATAAATAAATAAATAAATATCCTTATACATACGGAGAGTGAACACCTGGATAACGAAACAAGCCAGTTGGCTTCATTGTCCGTGAAGTTGATCTGTTAGTCCTTCTTACTAATTCTCAATAAAACTTATTTATACTTCTGTGCCTGATTATTATTAGTAGTATTATAGTATAGTAAGTTTTACAGTACATGAAGATTATTCTCAATAAAACGTTTTTTTTTTGTGGCTAATCTGATCAAAAGTGGCAAATCTTCGATTACCTTCATAAATGCAAATTGGGGCCGCATGCGTTATTGAGATTACTCAGGGTAAAAGTGCTAATATCACATAAATTTACCCATCCGTTGCACGGTTGTTAACAGATTTACCCTGGGTAATTTCGTTGATGAATCTAAGCCTTGTGCAGCTCACTAACTGCCACATAAGAAGAAGCTGCCTGCCCGTCCCCTTCAAAAGGCCGTAAGGTTCATTCTGTTGGTGGTGGGATGCCCAAGGAATGCTCTACTGGTAAATGCTAAACAGTGTTAGCTGACGTCCAGACTTCCAGCTGTGCCAGCTGGCCTGTGCCATCAAAGCAGAGTGAAGAACAAACGGGACTGTTGCAAGATTGAGAGACCTTGCTTCGTGTCGTCTCACCAGCTGGAGGAGTCTGATCGGTCTATGGTTTCCCATCCATCAAAGTTCGCAGGATGAGCACCTTCCGGGTTCAATATTGACTTTCTTTAGAGAACTGCTGTCGTGCAGAGGCTTCCTCAGCCTCCAATGTATTTTCGTAACGAGAATGCACTGTTGAATGAGTGTTATTGACAGAAAGTAAAACATACAAGTTTTGAATGGGTTGGTGTATCCTATGACTCCGTGCGTCATCCAGACGGTCATCAATAAAATGAATAGTTAGCATTCCGAATAAATTGGAAAGACCAGCAGAAAATAGGCAGGCAAAAATTCGGGACTAATTTGATGATCTACAGATCCGCAACTATTTCCAAAACAACAGAAATACTGACAAAACTCACAGCTTGGTAGTATTTTTACATAGTCATAATCATCATTCAGAGAGGCAAGTAGTAATCTTCAGCTTCATCGGCTTCGTGAACTTTGAACTGCTAGATTACTGAATTCTGGATATCCCCTTCTTGGAATCCCTCCCCCCCTATGAGAACATAAAAGTTAGGCGTATTGCTGCGTATTGTTGCATACAGCATCTGAACCCAACCAGGTGGAAAAATCGTGTATAATGTGGATCTTGCAACACATTTTCACTATGCAAGACAAAATCATGTAAATTCAATGCAAATTTCATGCAACTTGAACTCACGACGTGGGATTAGCATGATTTGTACATGGAGTGTACACAGGTTGTGAATGATATGTATATGACCTCAACAAGTTTTCATATCAAACCTCCCACCTGGGCCCGGATGCATTATTGCAAGGATGGTTAATTCCATTCCATGAGTATGGTTACCTGGATAGCACATGAGTAAGCATATGGACATGAAAGGTAAGCGTCAGGTAAATTTAGGGGGGTGCCAGGTGACTTTGGACGCGTTAGCAATTTTACCATGGGTAACCTTAATGATGTATCCGTGTCCAGGATTTCAACCTCACGGCAGACACGAGACTTGAAGTTTATGAGTTCAACGTCATATAAACTTTCATTTTTTTTGACACCAACATCGTTTCCTGTTAGAAAATCATGGATCTGCCTAAAATTGTTTGAAGTCTCATGCTTATCCCTTTTTCACCACGGCTTTTCCATAGGGTATTTTACGGGAGCCAAGGATATTTTATGGATTTCACTGTGGTAGAAATTTTCGAAAGAGTGTTGACAAAGGCAAACGCATCGCCAACTCATTACCAGGAAATGTTTCCGGGAAAAGGGGGAAGGGTAGGGATGAGGAGGAAAACGAAAGCTAGGCTCCACAGGAGTGAAAATAGGACAGTGGTCACCTTGGCATCAACTGTTGGCTCTCATACCTACCATCTTTCAGTTTTGAACACATAGACCATGAAGTGCCTCTAAAGTTTTTGTGGAGGCATAGAATATGTATTATTTATTTGCAAAGCCGTCATTAGTTTGGTGGGACCATGATAATGTTCTCTATCCATTTTACGAATAATGCGTCCATAAATTACTAGGATTATGATCCTGAACAATCATAAATCGGTCGATATTGTCCACAGTTTGTTCAGCTTCATAATGGCAGCTGGTCTTCACATTTGCAGCCATGGTATCCACAGCTTCCGAGCCGAAGCGATTATGTCTAGGTGTGCGATATTCTCATTTTTGATATGTGGAATTATCACCGGGGTCAGTGTTTATTACAGTAAATTTTGCCGTTACTCAACTGTTTACTAGTAAGCAATGCCTGATGTAGATCTATTATTTCATGCCATTTCTTTACTTGTTTAGTGCACATGGTATTGGTATATGAAAATTAGAGGTCAAACAGACACGGAAAAAGTGATACCTTATGCTCCCTTCATGAATGAAACGAAAACCGAAAAGGCTATTTTGAAGAAGCTGCTTGCGACACCAATGAAAATAGTAAGTTTATTTTGCATTTCTAGGATAACTTCGCTCAGTGTTTAGTTACTAGTCTTTTCTCTATGAATTATATCGCTTCACTTCTGTAGTAGTTTATTATTCACTGGATAATAACTGCAACATTCTTAAGGTTCGGAGAACATTGATATTCGTTAGAATTCAGCCGCAATGAATGTTATAAAAATAAGCATTATAAATATGTCGCAGTTGAAACTACGGTTGTCTCCGTGGCAATTAGCAAAGGGTCGGACCCGGTCCGACCCGACCCGTCCCTCGCCGACCCTCAGGTCAGACCAGTGTTTAAGGGCCTCAATGGATCTGATCTGCCGANGGGGCCAATCACAGAAATGTCGCCCGCCCTGTTTCGCCTCATGATGGCCCATACCCATAAAAACTCAGACATTCGTGGGGGTGATGGGCAGGCAGGACCCCAATCGCTCCGCCCACTTTTTGAGTTGCGGGAGCGTATCTGGACGTCCAAGAAGAGCAGAGCGTGCAGTGCATAACCCCGGTCGTTCCCCCATCCGCCGGAACCCAATAACGCGCTCGCGGGACAGCTGCGAGGGCACGTGGGGGAGCGTCTTTCAATTGTCGGGGGTAGATGCCCTACGATTTTGGGTCCACCCCCAGGTACCACAGGGTGTGGACCCATTTCCACCTGCATTCCACCCCCACGAATGCCTCAGAAGGTGTTTAGGATTCTTTCCCGTCATTCAAATTCTGGATCTGGTTCTGAATTTGTTACTAAAGGCAGCACTCGCAGAAATCCTCGTGTTGGAGATTCCTCCGAATTTCGGGATTTCTAGCGATGATGGACTCGCAGGCAAGGATAAAATTGAGTGAAGGAGGCAAGGAACGTAGGGAGAATCCGAACGTCTGACACATGCACGCTTCGAACATATGTAAGATGCCTCAAAACATGCCTGAAGCTCAAACTTACATTGACCTCGTCCATAGTGCTGAAAAAGTTATTGATGACGCCTCCTCCCAATCCGATCATCAATATGTTCTGGACATCCTTGGAATAATAGTCAAGAGCTCCACTGAAGAATGAACCAGCTATCATCATACGAGCGTACGATAAACGAACAGTTTTCTTGTGCAACTTCCACGTTTTACTGTTGAAGTTGTCCCATGTGATTGCTGGAAAAATGATGGAATTGAGTGTGAAAATGGACTTGAAATAATGACTATAAGTACTGCAAAGTAGCCCCCGTCACTCACGTATAGGAGGAATTATTCGAGCTTCAGATAGTAGCAGGACGGATCCACTGCCAATACTGCGCAATCCTCGAAAAGCGAATAGCCTGAACGCTGGCAAGTTATGCTAGCCTTGCTGCAAGCAGTTAAACTGATAATTTCTGAACTGTTACCTTCCATTAATCATTTCAAAGCGGTCAACAATATTGAAGCAGAGTCCTGTCGCTTCGCTGCACATTTTGTCGATTTAAAATTGCACGAATATGTATGGGGAAAAGACTCAAAGAAAGAGAAGAGAGAATAAAAATAATAAAAAAAAACAGAAACTTGTGGGAAATAAGAAAATATGAAGGCTTATACTCACAACATTGTGAAAAAACAAGCTAAATTCACAGTACATACTCTAACGAAGGAAAAAACGAAAGAGTAACATTAGTGTTCGGACGCGATACTTATTAGACGGGTTACTTCACATTATTACTTTATATCATCTTCAACATTGAAACAGGAAAAGTAAGGAAATATTGTTAACTTATGCTGCCATGCCATCAAAGATTGGCATGAACACGTTTTCTTTGGTTTCACATTGCAAATTCACGTCGTCTACAGAGGTCTAAAAGTGATTCAAAGTTTGAGGCTCCACCAAAAAACTTAGAAGCTACTCCATTGAACCTTTACCAGCGAACATGTTAGGGAAGCATCCACAATTAAACTAATAAAGAAAGCCTCGGGAGCCTATTGCACTCTAAATATCACGATTATAAGAGGTAACTCTGTGATTAACTGAACTCTTTTGCATAGATTGAGTTTCACAGTTACTCTCCACATTTTCATGGGGGAGAGCTTAATAAGTAATGTGAAAAGCTAGAAGATAAAAGTGGTTCCTAATATTTTCTAATGCTTCACCCAATGGCTCAACTACGGTTGTCTCCGTGGCAATTAGCAAAGGGTCGGACCCGGCCCGACCCGACCCGTCCCTCGCCGACCCTCAGGTCAGACCAATGTTTAAGGGCCTCAGTGGATCTGATTTACCGCGGTACTACTGCTATAACTACCTACAACTCATGTGCTGCATAAATACACAAAAAGAGGCTGTTTTCGGCAGTTGTGAAAATTCGTCAAATTTTCAAAATTTGCGTTCTCTCGAATTTCGTGAGTTGTTTGAGCCTGAAGGAACGTTGAACTCACAACCAAACTGCGCCACTAGTGAAGAGGAAACGTTGTTGAGTGCCTTAGCGAAAAACGAGACTTCCTCATATTCAGAGTGAGTAGAAACTCACTTTGGAATCTGGACAGATGAATGGTTTCTGCTGCACAATTCCGTTTACAGGCATTTTTCTGAGGTCACACCGCTCAAGTGACGCTTTCGCTGCCATTCCTAACATTAGGGAGAGATGTATGATAAAATGGCAAAATCCATTTCTAGATTCCCTGAAATATGAAATTCAGTAAAAAAACCCTTCATCGGATCTCCCAGAAGTCCTGTGCGAGAGACTCTTATTGGCAGATGGGTGGATATTGTGTAACGTCACTGCTACGCGCTGCATAGCTTTTTCACTTGCTCAAACTCGAGTACAATCAACAGTTCGGGATACCTGAAAACACGGGTAACGTCCCCACAAAGACAACAATGTTGTTGGTAGATTTCCCAGCTCGTATTTGTGTAATTTTAATTGATTTTGCAAGTATTATTGAACAACAGCATAGCAAAGAAGAGTTTGAAAAAATTGTGACAAAATTCTAACCAAATGACTGCATTAGTGGCAAGGTATCATATGTCCTTGGAGCCAAAGTTAATGGTAGTAGTTATCACAATACTGAAACAAATAAATAATTTGTAGTTGAAAATGAAGAGGCCAATGCGAACAAAAAAGTATATTGAAAATGAGAATTGGAGTAGAATTTCGAAATTATGGTAAAAATAAAAATACAGTCACAACGACGTATGCGACTTTGACTATTGGAAGATTACAAGAGGTCAGGTTCGTGGTTACTCTATGTCATCAATGTGACCTCGGATTAGGGAAAGTCTGAGTGAGCCTTCAGGCATCGCCTCTTTTGTGGTAGCACGAGAAGAATTGACCCAATCAGAAATCATCACACTCACGCATCTTTTCTCACACCCTCAGGAATCAGCTTTCGCCTCCATCAAGGGGCAAGGGCACCGTTGTCTGGCATCTTGCACGCATAAACAGATTTAGGGTAAAGAATGTTGGAAAAAATCTTGCATTTGGAGAACAACTCGAATAATTCTGCGCGCCCTCATAATCGCAATGAATATACTCAGCTCCAGCAGATGGAAAAGCTATCCAGCTACGTCGCACAATATCCACCCATCTACCAATAAGAGTCTCTCGCACAGGACTTCTGGGAGACCCGATGAAGGGTTTTTTTTTACTGAATTTCATATTTCAGGGAATCTAGAAATGGATTTTGCCATTTTATCATACATCTCTCCCTAATGTTAGGAATGGCAGCGAAAGCGTCACTTGAGCGGTGTGACCTCAGAAAAATGCCTGTAAACGGAATTGTGCAGCAGAAACCATTCATCTGTCCAAATTCCAAAGTGAGTTTCTACTCACTCTGAATATGAGGAAATCTCGTTTTTCGCTAAGGCACTCAACAACGTTTCCTCTTCACTAGTGGCGCAGTTTGGTTGTGAGTTCAACGTT
>JARK01001714.1:166854-199130 GCA_000688135.1 Ancylostoma ceylanicum | reverse complement strand
AACCGCGCGCCGCCAAGCGCGCGAAAATCTTGACGATTTTTGAATTTGTGTTACGATTCGTTCTATTATAGATTACATCCATTTTTAGTCTACTTTTTGAAAAGTTTCCAAAATCGCTGCTGTGCTCAAATACATTGAGGAAAGTTTTTTGATTCCAATATCTCAACATGGATCTGCCAGTGGCAAATCAGTGACCTCGAATATGTTTGAATCCCTCAATGATTGGACCCTAATCTCGAACAGAAAAAAGCCTGTAGATGTCATATTCTTCGACTTGGCAAAAGCTTTTGGTAGGGTGAGCCACAAGAAACTCATTCACAAAATCAGAAGAATGGGCTTTCATGAAAACATTTGCAAGTGGCTGGAAGAATTTCTCAGTGATAGGACCTTTAAAGTTCGAATAAACTTGTCATTCTCTGATGTTTTCTGCAATTCGTAGCGGAATGCCTCGAGGAGGTGTTCTTTCACCTATTCTGTTCAATCTTTTCTCTGCTGACACAGCAGATACTCTAGAAGATAAGGGCGTTGTATGTAAGCAATATGCCGATGACATAAAAAATATATAAGGTAATCAGTACGAATCAAGATTCAACAGTCTTACAAACGGCGATTGTTTGCTTACATAAATGGTCAG
Source organism: Ancylostoma ceylanicum (assembly GCA_000688135.1). Taxonomy (NCBI): domain Eukaryota; kingdom Metazoa; phylum Nematoda; class Chromadorea; order Rhabditida; family Ancylostomatidae; genus Ancylostoma; species Ancylostoma ceylanicum. Next base: position 198,496 of record JARK01001714.1, on the reverse strand, counting down.
AGACCTGGCAAATTCCTCTTTCACCGGATAAAACTTTTCACATGAGGCTTGGATCTTCCACCTTAGCCACGGAATATAAAATGTCGATGCACTCAATCGATATTGTCAGAGACATAAGAGATCTTGGTTTTGTCTACAATAACAAATTGGATTTCACATTACACTATAAGGAATTGTTCAAGAGAGCATGTACATATCAGATATTCGAAGCTTTCGCTACGAAAGATAGCAAAGTACTCCTTGAAGCGTACAAAATTCATGTTCGACCTCTTGTAGAAAGCGGAACTGTGGTCTTTTTTCCTGGTAGGAGAAGAGATATTGCGAAATTAGAGAAAATTCAGAATAATTTCATAAGAAAAATATTTTTCCGTACTGCTGGCCCTCACTACTCTACGGTTCTCAGTGCCAAAAACAGGAACAAGCACTTCACGCTATCTAGTCTTGAATCGATGCGAGAAATTTTTGATGTTTGTATGGTGCATAAACTATTGAATGGAATGTCCGGAGCTAATGTTTCACTATTTTTCACCTTAGTACAATCAATCACAATCAATCACTCGTGGTGGAGAAACAAAAGCTTCCTACTCTCGACCTAAAATCGCGGTCAGAGCTAATTTATTCACAGTTAGAGCTGGTTCGGCATATATACGCTTAAAAAAGACCACTACATTCACCAGATCACTGGCTTCTTTCAAATGAAAAATTATTATCATGTATAATAAGTTTTTCATGTCTGTCTTACTACAGCGTATCGAATAAATAAATAAATAAGAATAAAATAAGTGATGTTTTCTTCCAGAATAGCGTTCTCAACTCACCTGAAACGATATCGAGGAATTGAATGAAGTTAATACACCTATACTCCACCAACATAGTTCTCATGCGCAATCGGTAAAAAGTTTTCGAACGCGTATAGCCGCCTGGGCGCCTGCGGCGCGTGTGCGGCGCGTCTCGCTTGTAACAGCTGTCCGGCGTCCCCGCTCAGCCGTTTGAGAACGCCATTCGTTAGAATTAGGCTCAGGTAAGCGCTTTTTTGCAATTTTCTCCATTGTTTGAAATGTCGTTGTACTAAAGAGGCCTGTTGCTGATCGGTATTGATTGGACGTCCCACCCACGCCTCGCTTTTCAAACGTTTGGCACTTTTTGTATGTACTATGAAGTATACCATAGGTCAAAGGTTATAGCTGATGATATATGGAGTGTATACTTCGGAGTGGCGTGTGGGCGCACCGCCCGCCAAGACACGAGCTGGCGATCGATACTTAGCTGGTTGTCTGCTCGAGCAGTACGCCACGCTTCATGGCATGCAATGCGCTCGCAGGCCGCCCCGAAATATACACACTGCGCTGTATATATGAGGGAATATTTACCCTGCTGATGATATCAGTGAAGTCATGAGGTGTAGCATACCAGTCACTCACCTCCTTGCAATGCCACGTGTCGGTCATGCTTAACAAATGGTTATTGCTAGTTACTTCTATGATAACAATTACTCAAATGAAGAAGGAATGGAAAATAGCTGATCGGCTTCGATACGGAGTAAGTTCATTTGACAGTCCTCCAGTCACCAAATACCCATATTTTGTCATTTTGAGAGGGGGGTCATCTAACATTGGTCGATCGATATATTGATTTGTCCGCACGTTCTGACATGTTGCTATATCAGATAATTTATGCGTTAACTTGTCGGCTAACAAGTAAAGCTGTTTGCGACGGGTTATCATAACAAGTCAGAACGCATAAGACAGGTCAACATATCGATCAGTGTTAGATGCCCCTCCGCGCAGCACCTCTTCGCTCGTCTTGGTACAGGAACGAAAACAGAAGCACTCAAAACCAACGGTTTAGCAAGGTGACAATCGATACGCATACTTTTTACTATCGTCCTTGCCTGTACTGCTAGTTCATTTTTACTGATTTTTTAGTGAGAAGAGCTAGAGGTAGTCTAAAACTGACGGGTCTGCTCCATACCGTGGGATATCTCCGGTATGCATGAATGAGATTGCCCAGGGTGAACGTCGCGGCACCTATGCTAACTATGGTTAAATTGAGGGTGTCAACACATCTACCCTGGGTAATCATAGCGACTCATTCGGGCCGCAGGTTTGCCGTTTCCGTCCCGTCCCTGTCCCTGCCATGAATCTCATTATAATCAATTCCAAGCGGCTAGTTCGATTTGGATCCTGCCGCAGCGCGGCATTGTTCGGCAGAGACGTAGAGGAAATCGATACTTCGTTAGGAGGTGCAGCAGACAGCTAGAGTGCCAGGCCGCGCCGCGGTCCGCATATTATGTCCACCACAAGACCACAATTTTTCCCCGTAAAAGAATTCTACTTTTGAGGAAGTTGAAGATGGTGTAAAATTGCAAGCTGTAGTTATTATTCAAGTCCCGAACGGATCTTCCTACAGTTGTTCAGAAGTGTCAAATATTAGAAGTGCTGTTGTAGTTAATCCTCCTTCCGACAAGGTATGAAGGTGTTTATTTGAATATTGAAGCTGCAATAGATGAATAGGTCTGTTTTAAGAGCGATTTTTGCTCCTACACGGGGAAATTATTCATGTGCAGGAGAAGAAAATTCCTTTTGAACGATGAGGACTGGTTCACAGTGAGGAAATGATTCGATACGGGTCATCCCTCTCTACATCACAGACTTGGTGAATAATACAAGCTTCTATTTAGAAGACATTGGACGAGTACAGAAGGAAGAAAGGTATGAAATGGCAAGAAAGAAAGTGAGTCAGCACTTCGTAGTGCAATTTATACTAGGCGCGTGTGTCAGTCGCGCGTCATACGCATGTATCCATTCATGAAGAATTTTCCATAAGGACCGGTCAGCGCTGCATGTACACCCTGGATGAGTGGAGTACGTGTTCGTGGGAAGGCCGCGAACGCGTGCGTCTCACCTGCGTAAGAGCTGCGTCACTGGGCCTATCCTTCGTCGTATAGACGCACGCGCGTCGGACGCATTAACCTAGTGCTAATCACAATAATCGTTTCTTGAATTTTGCACAGATGAAATCCTTCTATTTCAGGATCGTGAAATGTATTTGGAGCATGCTATTCGTGCTGGAAATTCCTCCAATACCTGGTAAGTTACAGTTATTACCTCACTTGCCACCCGCAACGTGTCGCGTCGGACGCATTACGCACGCGTATGTTTGCCGCGTCTGAAAAAGTTGCTGAAGTGTGGGTCTTTCCTGCACATCCTTCATCCACTGATGTTCTTGAAAACCCACCCACCAATAACAGCTCTCCGCGCGAAGTCAGACTAGCATAGATGACGTCAGTGGACCGGACCTACGCGCACGCGACACACCACCTGCAGCGCGGCGGCGACGGGTCCCGACGCGCGCGCTTCCGTGCAACTAGTCCTTTAATCGATAATCGACGAATCATACCAGTGGAAACTACAACAACAACTACTACTACCACCACTTCTCCTAAATATACTACCACTACTACTACTACTACCACTACTACTACCACAACCACAACAACTACTACCTCTACACCTACAACGACGACAACCACGACGACGACCTCAAAGGCTACATCTCCAACTGCAGACGTCACTGCAACGGAAACTATCCCATTGAGTATGGCATTTTCCATAAGCGGTACTACCAGCCAGTGGCTGTTGTAGAGTAGCTGTTTCAGGATCAGTGGGCCGAACGTCCGCATCTACCTTGGTAAGAAATCAGGCTTTGGAACCGCGCCATAGATTTTATGAAGGCCCCAAAAGTAACATGAAGACCGACATCAGCACGTAATTTTTAGAGTCTAAAGGGTTAAAATTTTTATATTTTTGATAGCAATATTTCAGCTTAATTCTCCTGATTATACTGGTCCCACTCGTTGCTGTTCAACTCGTGCTCATCTTCCTCCTTATCCTCACTATAAGATGCTTCAAGCGAGCATGTCGTCCTCGAAACGCCGCTGCTGGCGCAAAAGCGCGAAAAAATACGAAGAAATCGGGAAAAGGGCGAAAAGGTAAAGTGCCGAAGACATAATCCGCTCCCAAGAGTCTGACTGTGAAAAGCTGAAGAAAATTAAGCAGAGATGGAAAATTCTTGCACATTGTTGTATTCTTTAAATTCTCACGTAACATTGTTTATCCAGAGAAAGTTCATTAAGTTGTATTAATAAGAAATGTACAGGTATTAAAGCATTTCCGGCGCCGGGATCTTTGATCATTTTGTGAAGATTGCACCATAATAAAGATCATTTAACGAAGAATTCTGATTTCAAACGGATATCTTAAATCTTAAATCTAAAATTTGAGAATTCAGTATCATAAATTGTGTGTGTGTTCTATACTCCGCGTGAAGTTGCGTGCTCGCCGCTTAGGTGACATCGATTTGCATGCGTATTGATTATCTCCGCCTCATGCAGGAGGAATGCCAGCGATGCTTCGCGCAAAAATCGATATGTATGTCAGTGTCGGCGGCGTCGGAGGTGCCACAAAGAGAGTGTAGGAGTGGAGGACGCAGAAAGTGGGCGGGACGGGGCATGTGGGTGCGTGGGAAAAAAGTGGGGTCTCCGACACTCTAGGGAGCCCGCTGGAAAGTGAAAATTACGAAAATATTAGTTACAACGAAAATGATTAATAATAGTAATTTAAAATACAATATTAAAAAATAAACACTCGAAGACAAACCAATACAAGATTTTCATTTCAGATTTTTTTCATAAAGTAATTCCGAAAATTCGGCATTCCAGACTTAGCCGCTACAAATCAGTCCAGTGCAAACTATGCATATCGATCTCCACGTCAAATCGCCCTCCGTCGCCCCGCATCGCCTCTGTCTCAATAGTTGGCTCGAAATAAGATAGAATTGAGACTGTCGTGGCGACCACGGGATGGCTGCACATCAAATCCTAGTAAATGCTCTTTTGGCAATCGCGGCGATCACCTGTAGTCGCGGCGATTAAAGCGACGGCGAATACGACGGCTGAGGAATATCGGCCCTGATTGTGCTATTAACACGGAGCAAACTGCACATCAGAAGAATACACGTAATGAGCCTAGTCCACTAGCGCGACCGCCTTTTACCGACGACAATCGCCGCGATTTTTACTTCACCAACGATATAATTGCGGCGATTCGGGTCAAAACGCGATTTTTTTTTGAGTTATCTCACGAAGTAAATATAACCTTGCATCAAGTGCCGGCGGTTGTTGCGGAGAATCTTCTAAAAGGATGGAAGGGAACGTGGCCAAAACCACGACAGCTGTCTGTAAATCAGGGCTAATTGCTTAGTCTTCTTGGAAACCATTGAAAGATAAATTTTTATTTTCATCTTCCTTTCAGTAGAACTTCAAGTGGAATATTTCCTCTGGGGCATCCCCGGCACAAACAAGTCTTTCGTCCTTTTACTATTCGGCAGTAGCCACTCCCGCACTTCTAAAAATAATCACGTGGTGTTAAGCCGTAATTACAGTAGAAATCGCTTGAAATCATCCACCTTGATAGCGCATGCCGCAACGCAAGCCGTGTTGGCTGCCCCTTTGAGTAGGGGCACATCCATCCTGGCACATGTGGTGAGATACACTTGACTAGCAACATCGACGAGGGCTAACAGGGCTAGACCAGTGAGGAAACGATTCATTCCTTGCTGAAACATGATTCAGGAGATGGAACTAATCGGTGTGTTCACGAGAAAAAAACCGTCAAATATCGTTAATTTGTCAAATCTCTTCAGCCTGGAAGGTACTGGAGAGATCCACAGTCAAATATGTCCAAGAGAGGTGCTTCAACCAAGCTGAGATTTATCTCCGTGGAAAGAAAAATATTTATTTCCCTGTCTTTCCAATCAAATGATCGAGTGGAATGTTATCGCCAGTAGGGCATCCTGAGCACACGCAAGTTTTCCGCCCCTCTCTTTTTTCGCAGTGGCCAGCACCACAGTTCTGAAATCAATAGTAATTAATTAACTGTTGGTTTTTCCTGTCGACGAAGTCGACGAAAATTAATTGTGATCCGACTTTGATATCTGTGAAATAAGTTTCATTGAAGTATGGCTTGTTTTGTTTATGTTCGAGGCTTTATCATAAATTAATCTCCGTTTTGTTGTCATTCTTGTCATCTACATGTTGTATAAAAGATGTTGGTGACCTCTATCGAGGCCTTTGGAGCGAATAAAAGGATAATTAGAAACTTGTATTCGCAAGTATGACAAGTAAAAGTCCCGTGTGACAGATGAGTACTATATTCCAGCTTAGGGCAAGTTTCGCTACATTTCGTTAATTTGCCAATGATGGCCACTAACAATTTTTCATATCCTTTGTTATGTGTTTATAAATAGTCATGAGCTGTTATGATTGTTGCAATGGGGCAAAATTCTAAATACTTGTCGGATGTGTCTACATATTTACTTATTAATTTATCAATTTAATTTTTTTTCAATTTTTTTATTTATTGGTCACTCACTTACTTAACGATATCATACTGTTGCAATATGTCGTTACACGCTTCTCTTCCACTATGTCCGATCGCTGACTGCTGCTAGCATCCATGTTTCGCCTAGGTACGATACAACAGCATCTCTCTACCTCATTTTTTTTCGGCCAGATGACGTTTTGCACGACTATGCTCGCCACTCTGTGCTACTCTTCTTGCCCTCGTCCATTTCCGCTTGGTTGTTCTGCAGACAACGTCCGGAAGTTCAGCTCTATTCTGCGGCGTTGGTGCGACAATCCCAAAGTGTTCAATACAGCATCTTTCTCATCGTTTTTCGTCGACCCGTCCTTGACGTTTCCTTTTCTATTCTCATAGTTACGTACCTTCGTAATACATACAAGAGTAACGGTTCTAAACAGGATATTTAGTCGTCTCTAGGACCCTATGGGGATTCTTCTGTTTGTGAAGTAGGACTGGTACTGATTGAATAAGCTCCATCCGCCCTAAATTCTTCTGGTTATTTCTGCAGGAAAGTCACATTCAATAGAATCTTCCGTCCGAAGTATACATAGTTGGTGCAGTAGAAAGCGATGCATCCACCTACGAGGACTGGGATGTGAACTGAATTAGACATGATTACCGTTTTTGAAAAGTTGATTTCCAATCCAACAGCTTTTCATTTTTCGTTCATTTCTCTGAGCATATATTGGAGGCGTTGTTCATGTCTAGATGTCTACATATACAATATAATATCAGGTAGCTACGAGTGTTTCCATATGTCGAAGTCCGCACGACGCCTGCGGCGCTGCTGGCTTTATTCGGAGAAGGAAAGGATGATTGTAACGAAATAATGGATTAAGTAGGGTCGATCTGTTCGTTAACTTTTTCTACTTTGAATCCAGCATATCGGTACTTATTACGTTCTCCTCCCAAATAAACCAAAGTCTAGAAACTCTCTATTTTCAATCGCTCAAACTGATTTGACAGCCATTTTCCCTAGCCTGATTAAGCAAAACTTCTGCTCAATTTTATCCTAATGACATTAATATATTTACAAGCGCATTACGAATACCGACAGCGTGACTACCATGACAAATATCAAATGAGGCTGCCTCAACAATGTATGTGAGGAAGAGACAATAAAAGAGGTACAAATGAGAAGAAAATACTAGAAGGAGAAAAATAGAAAGGCAAAGACGATCCACATGAGGGTGGGGCGGGACGAGAGGAGCGAGCCAAGTTCGAGTTGGTTGGACTTAGAGTTTTTATACCTCTCGGGGGCGGGGTTTCGCGGCAACGAATGGCGGAGGACGAGGACTACTGTGGCGTTGGTTATGCCACGTTTTCGCGCTTTTCCTACACGATGACGAATCATAGGATGCTACAGACAGCCAGAGTATCACGCGATGAAGTTCACATGCGGTCTGCCGCACATGGCAATCCATCACAAAGCCACAACGGTGAATTTGGACAGTTAAAGACGCTCACCTGCACACTGCATGAAGTGATGCAAGCCGTCTTGGCGAATTTTTTGAGGCCCCGCACATTCATAGTCGCACAGGGGTTGGAGAGGGTCACGTCGACAGCAGCAAGCAATGTCATGCAAATGAGGAGGCGATCCATCTCCGAAAAAAATCTGAAAAAAATTCGGTGGGTTCCCAAGCTTTTGAAGCTAGGCAAATCAGGTCAGTCGGGATTTTTTTTCGCGAACAAGGGACTATAATATCGCTTCTGGATGGGGGTTCCTTTACTTAACTGACTTCTTAGTTATTTACCGCACTTTCATTTATTTATTAACGTTCTTGTTTCTTGTTCAATTCTTGTTCACTGAGTAGATTTCATTAGATAGCGTTTGAGCAAAGATTACCAGGCTGCCTATGATCTTAGCAGCCAGACATAACTAATATCCTGTTACGGCCTACACGCTAACAAATGTTATAGTCGAAAACACAAAAAAAAGGTGTCGGAAACACTGTAGAAACGTTAGACATAACGTTTGCAATGACATAAAAACGCTGTAACGGTCACGGTTATCATGCGAATCATCCCACACCACCTGTGTTTTCAAAGTTTTATGCGTATCACGTGCAGTTTCCGCCAGATTTCTCAAAATGAATATGCTATTAACAACTATAACAATAGGCAGATGAATAACATAGTTTTACTTCCTCGCATGCCTTGGTTATAAGAATGTCTTACGACGAAATCAAGGCCCGCTCAATAACTTCGTGGTGTGGAAACCCATTTGATCGATTGAGCTGGTTGCTTATAGAATTGCTATCACAATTGCTTCATTTCGTTTGAGCACATATTCTCAACGTGGATACATTGCTCGCCTCGCTAATTCAGTGCTAGATTTTACAGACGGCGTCCTATGCTACCATTGATGTCGTGTCCTTATGCACTAACGTTAACAACATTGAAGCTATGAACGCCGTGGTTTCCCTATACCAGCAATATCTTGCCCGAATTCTGAGCATTGGGGTTTGATGCGGATGAGATAAGAATGATGTTAGAAGTCGTACTCGGTTGCAATGTCTTCTGCTTCTACAATAAAATTTACGTGCAAAGACGTGGAATAGCGATGAGAAACATGATTGCACCTTAAGTGGCTGTAATATTTTTGGATCACATTGAAAAAAAATACTTTCACATCTGAAATACTGTTGTACAAGCGGTACATCAATGATGACTTTGTGATTGGTAACACCAGAACGGACATTGAAAACACATGGGAGCAACTGAATCCCGTTGACGAAAACGTGATTTTCACGCTAGAAGAAACTGGTGACGACGACTTTCTTTCATTTTTAAGTGTAATGACTAAGATCACCGACGGATCTTCAAACCACCACTAAGCACGTATTCGGTTTTAGGGTGACACAATATGGATTTGAAAGAGGGGAGTCCACCTACATTGTCGGATTTGTCAGAAAAATTCAACAAGTTTTAGAACTTTTGCGTTCTAATTATTATTTATTTATTTATTTTTGAATAGTTTTGTATGAGCGTCTCAGTCCGAAACAACGTCCTATAAAGGATGAAAATCACTAAAATTCTGACGAAAATGAACCTCACGTGCTTACTGCTGGGCCTAAAATTCTATAGAGGACAAATACACAAAAAAAACTAGTAAGTCGCAGTTCGGTGAGACGTGTGAACTAGGAAAACTGTCGCGTGTCGTGGTGCGGGTGCGGTGCCCTTATATGGAGCGTTGTTCCGCAGGCGGGTGATTGCTGACTAAGATGAGTTAACCAAAAGTGCAAACGTATAACCGAATATCGCCGAAATTCGCCCAGCATTGGTGAGTTAGTCACTGGATCGTTTTTGGAACTTTCTGCAGGATCGTTAACTGTATTTCATACATACTGCATAACGACACAATCACTGCGATTTCCACTTCACCAACGACACAATCGCAGCGATTTCTCCGTAACAGGCAACGCACTCGCTACGGTTCCCAGCTCCCGAACAAGGCAATCGTCGCGATTTTCAACTGTTTCAGCATGACAGCATTCACGCAGCAAACATCATTTTGATCAATAAGGCTGTTGCAGGGAATTTTGTGGAGGGGTGGTTGGAGAATTGGGGTGTGGTTAAGCTCCATAGCCTAGCCACGCCCCATTAGCCAAAACTACTGAGCAATAGCAATCAAAGTCTCGATAGCAGAAGTAATACCCTGGAATCTACTATGAGAAAACACTATGACTTCAGGAAACAAACTTTAGCAGTGTCAAAGACTCCGTTTGCATGAACAACGCAAAAAATCATCAAACATTATCGCGCCAGGACACAACTGCAGTTGCTCGTGGCGTGTGCACAAATAGCATCAAATTGAGGAGAACTGTTTCAACCTTCACCATTGAGAGATTAATATTTATTTCCCTCTTTTCCACTTCAAAAGAGCCAATGAAGCAGTATCGCCTTTAGAGCATCGGAGACACAAGCAAAAATTCCCTCTGCCTCTCTTGTCGCAGATGCCATTACCGCAGCCCTGAAATCAACAACATTGAAGTAATCGGTGATTTATCGTTAGTAATTACGTATAGCCCCTATCTATTTTTCACACTACCCTAACGAGCTGAAGGATATGCTAAGCCAATCAGGAAGCTTTCTTTCCGAGGAATCTGCATCCATATTAAATTCAGAGCGAGGAAATAGTTGAAACCAAGTATGAACGGAAAATCATCACCTTGCGACCGCATTCCGTAACGCAGGCTGATTTGACACATCGAGGAAATTTTTGGCTGGCTATATCGACAAGGGTCAATAGCACCAGAACAGTGAGCAGATGTTGTAGTATGGTGCTGTCGCGAAGCCTCATTTGATACTATGTCTTGATCAGTAAACGATGAGCGCTTCTTTGTTAGTTCTTTATTCAGTGGGCTTTCGGCGCTGAGCGCCTTCGTCAGACCTTAATACAATAAACCACAATACTTACAAGTGTAGCAGTTACTTACATGCGAGACAAACCGATCTCAGCGGGAGAAGGATGAGAAGTAAGAATACAATACACATTGTGACAAACAATCTGGACAATGGTAAGTATCATAAACAACTATATCACCCAGGCCAGTGGAGCGGTCGTGGTCAAGCAATAAGTGATAGTGCCTCAGCCAGCTCATCCCTACTGTTGATCTCCGGATGGTGCCGCTTTATTTCTCGTGCCTGACGAAGGCGCTCAACGCCGAAAGCTCACTGAATAAAGAACTAACAAAGAAGTGAGCAGATGATTCATTTGTTGCTGAAACATGATTGAAAAGTATGAGCTAGTGAGAGTGTTAAACGCAACACGGGCGTCAACGCGTTTACCCTGGGTAATCTCGACAATACTTCCGGCCCAGCAAAGGGAGAGTATCCGGATTCTGGATGCAATGACAGGAGTATTGATGGGGAAAGCTAATCGTACACTCCGGACATCATCGAAGAATCTAACAAATCGTCAAATTTCAGGGACACAGTCATCATTGAGATTACACAAGGGTTACCCAATGCTAGAAGGTACAAGTACACAAAAATCTGATAAGAAATTAGACAGAAAGTAGTCAGTTGTATCAGAATCGGTCGATTGCCTTTATAGGGAGCGATGATCCGTAGGCGGGCGAATGCTGACTAAGCTCAAAGAACTCACAATGCAAATCAATAAAAAAAAACTTCATCTGAAATTCGCCCATCACCGATAATTCGGCCATTTCATCGTTTATGGATTTTTGCAGAAATCACGTGTCCAGTTGCAGGGTCGTTAGCTGTATTTTCGACATGATGCCCAGCGACACAATCGCTGCGATTTCCACTTCACCTACGATACGATCGCTGCGATTTCCACTTCATCTACGATACGATCGCTGCGGTTTCCACTTCACCTACGATACGATCGCTGCGACTTCCACTTCACCTACGATACGATTGCTGCGATTTCCACTTCACCAAAGATACGATCGCTGCGATTTCCACTTCACCAACGATACGATCGCTGCGATTTCCACTACGCCTACGATACGATCGCTGCGATTTCCATCTCACTCACGATACGATCGCTGCGATTCCCACTTCATCGGCTATACAATCGCTGCGATTTTCACATCGTAAGCGACGCAATTGCTGCGATTTTCCTCCATTCACAACTGTTTGAACATACCAACATTTCACAAAGAAAAAACTAACATTGATGAGCAGGGCGGTAGCAGGGATTTTTGTGGAGAAATGGGGCGTGGCTAGGCTCCAAGGAGAGATTCAGCCAAAACTACCTAACAGTAACAATCACAATGCTTTTAACAAGGTATACATCCAGAACGAGGACACAGTTGGAGTGTACAAAAGATCTTTGGCAGAGTTAAAGGCTCTGTTTTAGCGAGCCACACAAAGTCACCATCCACTATCGCGCCAGGACGCAATCGCGGTGGCTTCCAGTGAATACAAAGCTTCGAATCGAAGATAGCTAATTGGCCGATGTATATGTCTATGTGTCTCCACTGAAAAATGAATATTTATTTTCCTTTTTTCTTAATCAAAAGATCAAGGGGAACATTTCCTCCATCAGCGCATCGCGAGCACACGCAAGTCTTTCGTCCGCCTCTATTTTCACAGTAGCCAGTTCCGCAGTTCTGAAATTGGTGAAATTGGATTAACTGGTAACTTGACTCTCATGCGGCGCATGCAAGCTATAGTCCTTATGCGCAATCGGGAGAAAGTTTTTGAGTGCGCAGAACCTGCGGCGCGTGCGCAGCGCGTCCCGCTTGCAACAGAAAGCTGCCCCGTAGAGAGCTGCTTGTCTCATGTAGCCGCTAATGACGCTTACCTGAGCCTATTCTTGACGAACGGCGCTTTCGAATAGCTGATTATGAGCGAGGACGCCGGACCGCTATTACAGGCGGGACGCGCCGCGCACGCGCCGCAGCCTCTGCACGTTCGAAAACTTACTGCCGATTGCGCGCAAGGACTATAATTGTCAGACTGACAAATTCCTTTTAGGAGCCAAGGAATACACAAAATCATTACCTGAATACTGCACGATGTGATGCAAGCTGCTCTGGCGGCTTTTTCCAATATGGGCACATCCATTCTGGCGCATGTGGAGAGATATATCTGGCTGGCTACATCAACAACGGCTAGTAGCAGCAGACAAATGACAAGACGATTCATTTCTTGCTGAAAAAGGATCCAGAAGTTGGAGAGGATGAAAGAGATCAGCAAAAATACGCAAATTGAGTTATAACATCGGTGTCTCGTCGACCCGTTGAGAAAACGGCCAGCGCGGTGGCTATACTTCACGCGAAGTATAACATCGCGCTGACATCGCCAGAGACATCAATTCCGATTAGGCTTTGGCAAGAAGTGAACTCGAAGCAAGCGCGACTCTGGAGTTGAGGGACACGAGCTGGGCTATGTGCTGGCACATCTTAGGTTTGATTCTTGAAAAGTGCAGGGGATGTTACACGCTTCTCACTCATCCAGAGAGGCAATTTTCTCAGCCAGAATGAGTTTTGTCCCGCTATTTCAACAAAACTTATCCTTATCGCTCAGGAGAGTCTTGGACAGGGTATCCCTGTTTTCACTCGGAGTGCTGTCCATTCCAGAAAAGTGGATATACCCTGTACAATTTCCCTAGGAACGTTCGTGGATCCCGCTTCAGGAACGCATAGAAACTGAGGATTCCTGGATTCAAATGCGGAGGAGCAAACACACAGGGGTGAAATTACCCAACTGACGCAGCTGCGATTCGATCGACTCCCACTCTGAGGGATAAAGCCACAGTTCACAGGCAATGACACAGGGCCTCAAATCCAGGAATTTTCAACCTGGGATTACTCTGAGTGAAAGCAAAAAATGAGCAAAACCTAGACTAGGAATAATCGCCGGATTCAGGGATAAATCAAAAGATATACAAAAGTCGCGTCAGATACAATTTAATAAGGCATTAAACTAGTAAAGGATCCGTGGTGTACCAGTAGCGATACAGTGCTTTTATATGGATCGTTGTTCTGTAGGCGGGCGATTGCTGACTAAACTGAATGATTCGAGAGTGTAACTAAATGAACGAATCCCACAGAAATTCGCCTGTTATCGCTGATTCGCTCTCCAAAAACGCAACAGTTGGCGCTCCGAATTCACGTCTCTCGTCCCACATAGGCAGATTTTCCCATGAATCACCCGAGATTTCCCGAAAACACGGCGAAAAACGGAATCAGAAGCGGTCTGGGACTGCATTTTACAGCGAACCAAATGATGATGAGTAACTTAGTCTGGTCACGTACACTACTGCACTGCAGTGACTGCGAATAAATTTTCATCATTACCTGTCCTATGGCACGTTCTCTGTTTGGGTGAACTTTGATAGTTTTCTTGGGGAAGGAGACCTTTACTGTGGATTCTTCCACGCATTGGATAGTAAGTTGTCTTGTTCGCCAAGCAACGTGGATTTCTCCAAATACGGGTGAAATTTAAACCCAATCTATCCTCTTTTACCACTAACTTACGTAGCACGGGGAAGCAGTCCCAAGAATTCTTAAAGACTTTGGTAAAATGTCTTGCAAGTGTATCCCATGTGTACAGTGGGCATCCATGGCGGTGACCTTTCCGCGGCCTCGAGAAGCACGCAACGCAACCGCACCGCTCGAGCAAGAATCCTCCCTATGGCAGCAAACTATAGGGATTTCTTCATTCTTAGTTAGTTTTCTCATGAGTTAACAACGAATATTGTGAGCAACTTTCAAGAAAACCCAGATTCGCCGCTGCGATTCCATCGTGAGCGGAGCGGTCGCGCTGTGTGCTTTTCGAGGCCGCGGAGAAGCCACCGCCATCGACGACCACTGTATGTAGTCTTTTTTTTTCAACAACAAAATTTATCGACAAATAACATCCACAACAAGATTGGCAGCATCAAGAAAACTGAGGATTTACAGCTTCAGCTTGGTACATCTCCAGTGGGGCCTCTTCGTTTTGTATTTCATCGTGTTGCCAGTCTTCGTTCGAACCCACTGAGGCAGAGGCCGGTTCTGCTTCTGCTTTTTAGCAAGTTTTGATTTAAAAAAAAACTTCTTAAGGGCAGCCATACCATTGTGATTCTGGAGATAATCCCAATCAATCTGTTCAAATGCGATGGGCTCCGAGTGGATGCATGCGTAAGCAGTGGTCGCGATGTGGTAGTTGGTATGTGGTAGTTAGTCGCGACACGACGTCGCGGATCTCTGTCGCGTCCTGTTTATACTTCCTGCTTCAAAAACAACGCGATGGGCCGAATTCGCGTCGCGCCTGCTAGTAGACGCAACGCGATGATTCCGCCGATATCGGATATGGAGTAGGTGGTTGTTTCTCTGATTTTATTAGTGCTTTGGCCTAGGACTCGCGGGACTAGACGACTTATCATAAAAACGCATGATCATTGACGCTTACGCCAAATCGAGCTATGTGCGTGATACTGCGTGTACGCACATTTGCGAAGTTTGACATGGCGCAACTGCGCGACGAGATGGCTTCGCTACCCATCGCGGCGCGCGTGTTGTAGCCGTCGCTGAGATGTCATCGCATCGCAAAAAAGCATGAATACTTATACAAACAACACGCGACGCTACGATGTGTGTGAGTGTTTATACTTTTTCGTGATGCGATGGCGTTTCAGCGACGGCTACAACACGCCCGACGCGTGCGACAACTGCATCCACTCAAAATCCACCACTTTTGAACAGTTTGCTTGTATGTGACGGTCGCGTGGCGACGAACTATAAACAAAGCATTTCACGTGTGCGCGACGTGGTCGTGTAAACACAGCCGAATGCAAAGGTTGCTCATTTTACAACGAATCATGTGTGTCGTAGGTTCCAAATACCAGATTACTGTAACTTTGATTCTTGTACAACATGATGAAGAATACAAGTATGTGCACATCGAGTAAGCCACCCATTCCGGATTGAGCAGGCATCGCCACTCAATTTGGTCCGTATGGCCGCCTACATAACTTGTCGAAAAAAAATTGACAGAAGGTATTTTTCCAGAAATTCAAGAAAATTCCGAAATTCCACGAATACTCAGGTGTTCCTTCCGCGAAACAAAAAGTTCATCATCACGTCTCGACATTATTGCAGTCTTATTATTTTCTTGTGCGAATGCCCGGCAAGAAACGCAAAACCGGAAAAGATAACGAAAAAACGAAGATGACGTGAGAACTGTCGGATCGTAATTTGTCATCAGGAAACACAAATAAACTATGATAAATAAATTTGATGGAAAAGAGCCACTCCATAAAAAATTGAACGAATCGTCTGACCAACACGTATAGAACTAGAAATTTGTGTAACAGACAGCCATTACAACATCAGCATCAGTGACTTGATAAAAGTGAATGCTCAGATCCTCACAGCCGCTGAAAACAATGTTGAGGAACTAAACCCATTGTTACAACACGTGCAAGCAGGACGGATGAATGAGTCATAGGAAATGCCTTCGGAAAAATTATGGAAGTCTCTCGGCCAAAGCTTAGTCTTCTGAGTGTACTATGGATTGTATGGGGTAATTGTAATGTTAGAAAGAGTTACAGAAACAGATAGGGAATATTATTTAGCGGTTTTATAAAAATTGGTGCCCTAAGCGGCAGAGATCCAATGATTGAACTGCTATTTTAAGTCCAGCCAAGCTGTACTTTATCAGTTCCCTGCTTGGAACGTTGCAACCAGTGACCGTAAATAACAATGAAAGTCTTAAAAAAATTTATTGAGTGACAGTAAACGCCCGACGTTCTGTTCGCGCGTTTGCGGACTACGTGCTACCAGTTGACGACCACTACATAGCGAGCCTCGCCAAAGGAGTTGCAGTGGCAGATGTGGTGTTGCAGTGGGAGGTGCTGCACCACCTGTGTCGCTGTATCAGTG
The DNA here is from genome assembly GCA_000688135.1 of Ancylostoma ceylanicum. Lineage (NCBI taxonomy): Eukaryota > Metazoa > Nematoda > Chromadorea > Rhabditida > Ancylostomatidae > Ancylostoma > Ancylostoma ceylanicum. The sequence continues at coordinate 181,731 of JARK01001714.1, read as the reverse complement.
GATCCTGCAGCACGCATGTTGTTGCGCAAGTCACTACAGCAACACCCCCTTGTCGCTGTGTGGAGGTGGTGACGTCACGTGTTGCTGTGTGAGAAATGAGTAGCGATGGCAAAAGCGTACACACCGTAACACTAGATATCGTTACTCTGGGAGATTGTCCATGAAATTTGGGATTAATTTTGAGAAGCGCTCTCAAACTCGGGTTACATTATCAGGACTGTTCCCAAAAAAAAACTAGTCATCTACATAAAGGTGTTAATCAAAAGGTGTCAATTCAAAAGTAGATCACGTGGAAAATAAAAAGAGTTTTAATCAATGAAATCACATTCAAACATTCAATGACAACTATGAACTGGAGCAAACGCGTTGATGTGGCAAGCCGCGACGCGTATTAAAGAAAACAATAATGCAGAATTGGTAATGCGTCGCAGATCAATAGCCATGCTTTACCATTGCAAAGGTGACGAAACGACAGAGATGTGCTCTTCGTAGCATGTCGGACCACAACTTCCGTTGCCAGTTCATTCTAATAGAGGCTAGATGCCTATGTAAGAAGACAATACCTACTTACTGAGAGGAGGGTCATGATGGGTCACAAGGAGATAGAAAGGGGTCATAATTCTGTGATTGGGCCATTCAAGAGAGTAACCAATCACAAAAAACAGCCAAGCCTGAGGTAATTCGACCGGTTGAGCTAAATTTCTAACTCTAGCATTAAAATTTGGCGTAAAATTTCTAATTTGTCCATAAATCACAATTTTGATCTCCCGCCAAGAGCTCTCTCCACAAGTGCAGCCGCTCGAAGCGCTGTTCCCCAGCCGACAGTGAATCCATGACCACCGTGCCCATAATGGTGCACAACCTGAAAATGGCCATGAGAATAGCCACAAGCAATAAACCAATCAATAGAGAGTTACAGTACTGCTTACCGTATACGTCTTTCCACTCCTCGTTCGTCTCTTCATACTTTCTACACGGATGCTCTCCCGAGCTGGTCGCAGATGGCACCATTCACCCAGTACCTTCGCACCCTGAATACGATTGTTACCTCTATGGCAGAGTAAGAATTGTCCTTGGTCCTCCTGGGAATAGTCAAAAAAACTGGTAGCTACCTTAGACGACCAAATCGATATATTGATTGGTGGCAACCGCACTGCGACCGCACGCACCGCGACGCAGCCGCTCGCACGGGGTTCGCCATACGAAGCGGCTACTCTCCAAACCTTACCTTCATAGCTGGTTGCAACTTCTCGTAACGCTGCCATATGTCACGTCTGTCCTCGTCAGTGATCTCCGTGTCAAAGCGATTCGCCTGCTTTACTGAGCCAAGTACGACGGATTCATTTCTGGAAGGTGAATCATATTCTTTCTATTTTCCTCTCCATGCTCTGGTAACACACCTAAAAGGAAAATTAGAAAACCACCTACTTCGGAATGGTAAACGTGGAAAAATCACGGTAGTTGAAATGTTTGTGCCATGGAGCTTCAACCTAAATAAACTGCTTTCCTTCAAAACGATGGTCAGGCCCGAAGTAGTCCAAGAGTGTTTACCTGGAACACAACACCACGTATGGGATACATCGTGGCATCGTCGCCAGCAAGTTTCCCAGCATTTAAGCCTGCACAGTTGACAACTACGTCGAAGCCCTCATTGCCAAGCTGTACGGAAATTTCTATATGTAACTACACAAAATAACACATCGTATCAAAAGAAAGCATAATAACGAAGCTCCATGAGTAAACGACCCCTTGTACTCTTATAATTTGCTCTACATCTGCTCCCAAATTAGATGGACCATCCTCTTGCCCCTAAGTTATTCTAAAGTGCTCACCTCTTCCACGCTTTCAACTGCTCTTTGCTTGAAAACAACTCCAAGATGGAGCAGTTGCTTCTTTAGAAAAGGTACGTATTGATTTCCCTCAGCGGCATAGGACGAGAAATGGATCGCATACCTGAAAACTCAGAAATAAATAATCGCTATGTTGACTAGAAAAAGCTGGTCTCATTTTGAAGGAAAAAAACAAACTCGTGTGGAACGCTTCAAAAAAAAAACAAAGGGGCGGTGCCAGAATGCTATGACTGGCCCGTTCAACCGTCCGCCACGCCCCTTTGCACCAATCGCCTTTCTAAACCCGCTGAACTTATGTCAATTTGCACAAATTTTCGCTAGATACTGCATGAGCAACGAAAGGGTTGAGAGTGTGACCGAAGGGAGCGGGTAAAAGAGCCAATCACAGCACCACAGCCCCACACAACGGTCCAGGCTATAAATGATGGAATGCAGTGAAAACTGAGCCTTACTTCGACGGTTCCGGGAACAAGCTCTCCCTTTCCTTGTCGTTCAGATAACGGAAATTGTAGACAATGTCTCCATACGCCTTTTCCTGCAACAAGAACAGCTGTCAGTGGAACAGAGCCTTGTGAGGGAAAAGGGGCGGTGTCGAGGTCCTGCGATTGGTCTATTCAGCCGCTCAGGTTTTCATCCATCAACATTAACTCAGTCTATCTCCATGAAGTGTTTCTTGTTGACCTGAGGGAACAACTTCTGAGTTAATTTCGAAACCAGGAAAAAGATGGAAAAATCAGCCAATCGTAGCGTCACAACTCCGCCCATCCCCCATCATAAGGCTCCGTGCCGTAGAAAGGCCGCTACACTGAAGGCGAATTGGTCGTATGAACGAGCCTGAGGCTATACCTGGCCTTCCAGTGCTTCCTTTGAATCTGACTGTATATGACCAGACAATAACTTCACACCAGTAATAGCACCTGGGTGGTGACGGCACAGCTCAGCGTACCATTTAAAGGTCACCTTGGCGTCAGCTCTGAATTATACTCTTTACTCACATGTAGTCATCAAATTATTCGACTATTCGGTAATTCAGCATATTCGAAATTTGATTTATTCGAAAATCGACAGTATTCTACTCCGTTAAATCGACTGTAGAGTCTGTAGTATAGTGAGCGTCGGTGGAAGTGCGTTTATCGTAGAAGCAGAGAGCACGCGCCGCAACCGCACCGCTCGCACTGGAATCGTCACCGTGAAAGCAAAGCGGAAGACTTTCTCGATGGATAGTTCGTCTTCTTGATAGCTGACACCAAATAGGATAAAAAACTATTGATAAAGCCCTAATTAATTTGATCTTATGACAGCAATTCCAGCGTGGGCAGCGCGGATGCGGCGCGGCCACAGCTCGTGCTTACCAAGTCCGCAAAATATGCACCTCCGTCGACGTTCACTGTAAATCAGCCGGCTTTTGCCCACCTGTCGTTAATATTGTCGAACCTAAATAATCCAGCAGGCATTGCTGAACATGTTTTCTCGAAAGGGCGGTCATGGAATACTGTAATCTAAACTCATCATTCACCGAGCCTTCACAGTATTTTCACGAGTAGGTAATGTGTACTGTACCGAAGCGAGGAAACAACTGTCCTATGTTAGGTGCAGCAAAAGCGTACCTCAGCATTAGGTAGGACCTTCTTAATAGCCAACGCTGTTGATGTTCCGATGACTCCTTCGCCTATCACAGCTATACTTGTCATATCAACTAAACTAATTGTAAGTACGGTGGTACGGCATAGTGAACTCGTAGACAAGGAGCGTGACTGCGGCGCGGGCACTCTAGTTGTCTGTTGTACCGAGACAGCGGACTACTGGGCAGAGACACGGAGGAAAACCGATACGTCGTGATTTGTCGCTGGCTCGGGAGGTGCAGCACACAACCAGAGTGCGCGCACCGCGGCCCCGCCCCTTGTCTACGACCGTTCGGAGTTCACTGTATAGTGCAGGTATGGGAGAAGTACTATAACCACGAGCTTCTCGTCTTTCATCCTACTTTTTTTTTTCTTTTACGCCATTTTTTGATATTCCGTTTTACGTTTGACGATTTTTAGCATTTGAATATCACTTTCGAAAGCCTCCCCATCCATAAGGCAACGCTGAAGAACTGTGCAGAAAACGTACAACCATTTATATACAATGCGTGCGTTAGTCGCGCGTCAAACGCACGCATGCACTTGCGTGGGATTTCCCGTATTTGTCGGTCAACGCAGCATGCACATTTAATTGAGAATACCACGCAGCAAATGCGAATAGTCGTAAGTACAGTGAACTCCAAACGGCCGTAGACAAGGGGCGGGACCGCGCGGCGTTCTCGGACAGAGACACAGGGCTCTGCATGCTGGCTCTAGTTGTCTGCTTCTGCCTCAAGTGCCACGCCGCAGCAGACAACCACAGCCAGCATGCAGAGCCCTCTGTGTCTCTGCCCCAGAACATCGCGCGCGGTCCCGTCCCTTTTCTACGGCCGTTTGGAGTTCACTGTACGCAAACGCATCCGTCTCACATGCGTGCGAAGTGCGTCAGAGGCGCGACAGGGCGTATCATTCATCATTGAGACGCACGCGCTTCGGATGCACACACCCAGTCTGAATTGACCCTATCGTAAACATAAAAAGGAACCTACAACGGTAATCTAGGGGTTATTTGTAGTCAACCAACTCTTGTCATTTTAGCGATATGCAAGACAGGTCAACTGATGCAGCCAATAGCATGTGACCCGATTCCACGCCCCCTCAGCATTTAGACAAGAAGTTTTTTTTTCAGGTTGGTCTGAGCAATTCCCATGGTTTTTCTTTCCCAACCACTGATTTTCGTCAAGGAACCGTCTATTGCAGCCAGACCACGAATTTTTCTACGAAAGTAGTACATACTTCGCTAGTGTGCAATGGACACCTAACCCAGAGAGGCCAGGTTAGCTAACCCACCCTCAGGCACTGGCGCAAAGACAACTGACAGAGCTAACTAAACTCTTACGATTTCCTTTTCTTGGACATATCGTTGTCATTGGAACAAATACAATAATAAATTTCATGAAACTTCAATTGTCAGCATACACCACAAAAAAGGTGCATTATGTACACAATTACAAAAACATTTCCTAATACAACTACATATTCACGCAGATCGATACAAGTAATCACAATCGGGATTGATTTAGGCTTTATAAGTATGATAACCAAAAAATGCGTCCCGGTCGTAATCACACAAATTGACTAGGCCGCATTTTCGGTGTAGTTCTAGTACCCTACAACACGACGACGGACACAGCTCACCATGCAACTAAGCAAGAGAAAATTTAGAAAGAAATCGAGAAATTACCCATACTCATCAAAGATAGCGGCGGAAAGAGGAGGGAATAAGGACGATAAGCAGCAGAAACATGGTTGACTGAGTCACACAAATGAGCAACAATTGGGATATAAGCTAAGAAAACTGTGGGCGCAAAACGAACAAACACAAGTGTTCTGAGATGCACTAGGCCAGTGAAAATATGTCATACGTAGTTCTGGATTGGTCAGCTCCATAACAGCACGAGATTAACGCTATATCCGAAAACTACCTGGATTTCCAAGATAAATAGGGGAATTTACACAAGGTTTTTGAACAGAAAAACACGTAGGAGCATGACCCCAACAACATGAAGTAGTAGGAGTCCATGTGGATCGTAGACAGAACGCCATTGATTACTCGATAGAGTTGATAAGCGGACGGAGTTGGTGCGCACTATGTCCGCACGATCACATGCCTGAAAGAACACAGTAAAGATCAGTTAGTAACAACATGCGATATCCGGTAAATAATGGGAAAAGGCCGGTCATATCAATGGTCAACAAAAGAAAATTTCCCATTTTCAATGAATCATCGACAAAACGCCACATTTACTCAGTTGAAGTAGGCCACTACATGAATTTAGGCAATATTAAGGTATAAGAACAGGATAGATCAAAAGATAACTCCACGATTCTGTGACCGATGACATAAGACGGATGATTCGTACTCCTCCAATTCAGATATGGAGCCAATAATTGGTGAATTTGCTTCACCACTACGCGGCGTTTCTGCTCATTAATATTCGCACACCTTTAGCTAACAGTCCCTCCATAGAAAAACTTAATCTGGGCTTAATTCCTCACCCTCAAAGGACAGAAACTCCCACAATTCCCATAACACCCTGAGAATTTCTTCCGATCGTTCTAAACAGCTTGTCAAGCGGGGTTCCGCTTCTAACTTTCAAACACTGCTGTAATTTTATAAAAAGACACGAGGGCGAGAAACTGCAACAGATCACTTGATGCCATCGATTTTCAATGAAGATTAAAGATTAAAAATCAGTGGAGGCCCAAAACACCATCAATACAGGACCAAAGCGTGAAAAGTACATGATAAGTCTTTTTGTTGACAAAACACTTGAAAACAGCTAACGAAGCTAAAAATCCGAGGAAACGCAAACCTTGATATTCGTCGTAAACAGCAAGCCATTCCGAAACAAAACGAAGAGAAGCCTTGCCAAAAAAATATCACATACACAGTATCACTGTTAAACATTGTCGTCTGAAAAGTGACAAATCGTTGGATGGAGCGGTTTGAACAGAAAAAAAATATATAGGATGTTAAGAAAGGGGTTAGGAGATCAATTTGGAATACGCTACTTGGATGGAGACTTACCGTGGAACCACCATCGCGTCTTGCTGGGATTCTTATTGCAGGTTCGAACATACAGCGCGTTATCTGGTGGTCGCTTCTGAAAAAAAAAAACAATCTCAAAGTAATGTGATGATTCTTTAGAAAACACTATTAAGCAAAATCAACTTCTACCGCAGTTTTCATGAAGCATCCACTACTAAGACGTTACTAAACAAACAATTCTACTGTAAAATACCTTTTCCCGAGCTGATGACAACATCGAAAGGATGGACAGGCACACAGCTTGCACGCTCAAAGCAGGAGTCCAGTCTTCGGAAAGGATGGATAGGCAGATATGACCATTAGAATAGACATGTGGATGTACAGGTATGTTTTCGCCGACGAACATGACCTAGACAAAATGTATTTGCGAGAAAAAAGTGTTCATCCATAAAACAAAAACATGCCGATTTTGCTGGAAAAAAGAAACACCCGAAAAATTACGAGCAAATGAATCTATTTACCTCAGGAGAGTTGAACGGATATTGCTGGGTGAATCGGAATTGCAGTGAAAACTTTTCACCCTCGTACAACGTGCCTGCTGCACCTATTACGTCCACTCGCCATTGTCTAAAAGGATTACAGTTAATTTCCATAAAATAACAATCAACAGCCTAAAAATCGCTCGAAAAAACAGAGAGAGCGCCTTGTTTATCCCTAGAAACCCCTTCTAAACCTTGGGACATTCATGTCACCTTAAGAATTGTTCACACGCTGCTACAGATTCATGAATACTAAACAGTGGAGATGATGAATGGTGGGATCGACAAAAAATAATATTGTCTGATTTCTTTGGAGCATACTTCAACAAATTCCCAGTTTTCTTCCGAGAAAAACCTTGAAAATAAAAATTGAAAAACACATGAACATGAACGGAAATACAAATAGAACGAGTAGAAACCAAGAAGCTGCGCCATTAGCTACAATGAAAATGACTGATGCGTAAGCACTGGTCTGATGACAACGGAAATTCCGGCAATTCATGAAAAAGAAAGAGAAGCAATAGCAACATCACCACCATTTCGATCGATAATTCCGTCTAAGGTCTTCGCTAGAACTTAAGGTGGAAGACTAACGAGAAACATTGGTATTCATGGGACTTTTTAATTCATAACTGCAAAAGAATACAGGGTGGCTGTTAAGTATGGATCGCTCGATTTTGTAACCTCCTTCTCCAAAGAAGTAAGATATTGCAATAGCGTATTGACTACCTGTTTCGCACAAGCATTGGCCATCAACAAGGGAAGGTGGTGCTCAAAGGTGTCTGCTTCTGCCTCTGTACAGACCCTCAGTCGGCCGTCAAGTAAGACCTCAGTTGGCCGCGAGAGGTTGACGTCGATCTTGCTCTACTCTCTGTCAAATGCTGCCTTGAGGGAGTTCAAGCTTTACTGGCTAGTAGCAGACATCTTGGCCTCTACGAAGCTCCAAACAAAGTAGCACAGCGGGTTGAGATCAGGGAGTAGGAGAACCATATATCTTAGCCTCGCCAATTGGGAAAGTAAGGGTCACATTAAGCAGAAGTGGATTTTGTGGCCTGATGAAGGGCAGACTTCTGCTACGAGTAATCCACTTTGTGCAGCTGCGGCTCTCGATTCGTGGAAAAAGCACACATCGTAACATGGCTTTCTGATAAGAACCGGCGTCAATTTTTGGCAATTTTGTCACGAAAAAACAAGAAGAAGGCCTCCCAGAAGTCAATTTATCCCAGACCATAGCAGAATACGGAAACAGGGTTCGCTCGCTCACCACCGATTTCTTAAATGTACTGTGATACAATGACAGTAGTCGGGCTGGCTCCCACAGAATTTACGCGGCCCTAACAGTGGAAAGTTTTTCGTCTGTATAAACGAGGTTGAGGAGGCGGCCACGAACATTTCTTTTGAAAACTTTTCTGCCTAATCCAAACGGTCCCTGCTCGCCGAATCTGTCAATTGCTGTTTCGAAACGGTTAGTAGCTGCATAGCCTCAGGCCAAGTTTCGCGATTTTCTGAACAGTGAATATGGAGATATTTGAGTTGGAAGCTGTGCGATTCAATCTGATCGAATTTTTACATTGATACTTTTATCGATGTTGTCACGTCAAAGTGATGTGCGAGTGGACCAAGGTCTCCCTGGTTTCTAGAGTGGAGCAGTATGGCCCGTCTCTTTTTGCTGCCCCACAATATTGCCATTTGTTAATGCAGAGAAATCAAGGCATTTAGCGAATTCAGTAACATGGAGCGTGCACCCGATGAGGGCCACCGATGGCAGTAGATGAAGAAATCTCTTCATAACTTCTGAAGGGGTCCTAGCAGGGGAACCAATATTCTCAAGCCATTTAAGGAAGCCACTACCCATCGTATTATCACAAGAGATAGGTGGCACCTGCTTCCCTGCTCCCTTTCCAGTTTTTGAAAAAAGCGATCCATACTTAACAGCCACCCTGTATATGATTTGACACCAGCACTTTTACTGCTAGTTTTGAGGAAGATCAAGCCGGTTCCTGAACAAAAACCTTGAGGGTGGAAGATACGCTGACTGCGCCATGAGGAAGCAAGGGTGTTTTCCAAGGAAGAGCTTAGCCAAATTCAATGAAGCATAAAAAGAAAGAAAAAGAGAAACAATGAATGAGGGGGAAGACAAAAGAATATTTCCACATTTTTGCAAGCCAATACACCAAATATAACGGGTACAATTCAAACATAAATTACTGAAAAGGAAAAAGTGTATCCAAATGAAAAATAATTCTTAATTTTTGAGAAACAACTGAAAATGGCCCAGAAATCATGGTATTCTCACTCAACAGCTTCCAAGTTTTCAACACTTTGTTCTCGAAAATCAAAGAGGAATGATGAGAGGTCAACAGTGCACAGTTTTCTGCTGAAATTGAATATCCTATCGATTTCGTGAAGATGCGGTGGTGCGGTGGGGTTGCCATAGGAAACCGGAAGAAATTGCAGATTTTGCCACGAAAATGGGAGTATCATACAAAATGATGTTTCTAATCGTGATCAGCATGATAGATACCGTATCAAACGCATAACTAACCAAGCCGTAAAAATTGGGTTACTGCACAAAAAGGATGCGATGAGGGCAATTTATACTAGTCAGACGCGAGCATCCATTTGCGGAAGATTTTCCATGAAGACTGGTCAACGCGGCATGCAAATCCACAATGAAAAGGATACGTGGCCGCCGTGACGTCGTAAACGCGTGCGTTTGAGCTGCGTTAGCGATGAGACTAGCCCTATTCTCCACCATAGAGACGCACGTGCATCAAATGCGAGCATTTAGTATAGACTGCCCTTCAAAAGAAGACTCATGATAGTAAACCGAAACACATCTGCCAAGAACAGGGCAAGTGATTTGTGCAGAAATAGAAAACAAATCCTGTCAGAAGAGGACACGGACAGAAACACAGAAACCTACTTCAAATCAGAACTAGCTGCATCCTTGTTCACAACGATGCCCGTCGGTGGTTCAGTGGATAGTTGTTGAAGTTCTTTCATCAAACGACGACTACTCGCATCCAGCGACATCGTGGATGTGTGCACTGAACGATTCCAGAGTCAACATTGGAAAATCAATAGCTTGGAGGGAAAATTTCTCACCTTCACCAAGCTGAAATGTCGAATAGTCTTCGTCAGTATAGTAAATATGGTCAAAATGATGACTAGGCTAATAAGACCAGCGAGTACTCTGGAAATGTAAGTAACAAGAATGAGGAGTCACTCCATTACAGTCAATCAACGCTATCATCAATGATAAGGCATATGCATTGACAAGATAGACGTGCGGCGATGCGGTACACACCAAAACAATGTTAGCAACATTGAAACAACGTAAATAACAACTTTATGGAGTAAAGTACGAACAATAGAACGATAAGTACATCATGCATGTCGTCATCAGTAAGATTACAACAGCACTATCGATTGAAACACCCTTACATAACAAGCAGAACCGCGCGTAAACAGCTGATTAACATGCACCTCACGCATAACATTGTCTCAAAAATAGCAATGTTCCTATAATTTCCCGAAGGATCACCTGGGAAACAGCTGACCCAGATGCTTACGAGATCAAAGATCAAATCGAAATCGAACAGGTGACAGCTGACAAAGGTGGTGCCCTAGCCAGTGAACATTTCACTTGACAGGAGAAGAAACGTACTGTGAGTCATATAGTTAACAGCAATATGTGGAGAATACACGTAGGAGAAAATCGCAGAAGGGAAAACCAGTACAAACAGGAACTGTTCGCAGTGCCATCTTAGCACGAAATCAGCGTCAATTGCTTGTCGATGGAAATTTCCACGCCTCAGTTCAAAACAAGCGCACTTTCGCCTTGAGTTGACAGTGGACTTGAGAAAAAAACCGGCTTTTTTTTTCTCAATCTCAGAAAAAATCCGGCTAATACCACCACAAACAGGTCCCTAGCACTAACAATAGGAAACTCGGCGCAAAAAAACGTAAGATGCGTCTGACAACAATACCCGCAATGACATGATAAAAAATGAAATAAATTAGGAGTAAAACGTCCTTTTCGGACACGCAATGCTTCCTGGCAAAAGAACGACATACCCACGCTATCGATCAACTAGTAGCGAAGTGCAGCAGAAAAAGTTCATGCTGTCTTGCTTACGTGAGAGAATGAATGAAAGGCGTAGCCAGAAAAATGTATTGGGATAGAAATTTCTCGAATGGGGGTGGTGGCGGACAGTTGAAGCGTGAGAGGTGAGAATGAGCTGATTAACACATGAACGGCATGGTGAGAGGGCGACGCTTCAAGTAAATGATATCTCACAGAGCCTGGGTAAACATGCACTCTCAGGGGTCGCCGAATTAATTTCTGATTGGCTCTTGGATCCCAAAAATGAATGGACACGTGCCTGTTGCGGTCAGTCGCGAGATTCTGAACAGCCATCCAATTTCCAGGACCCTTATGATTCTCAGTGTTCTCATTTTGCTCATAGTTGCCACCTCGACTCAAGGGTTCTAACAGAGTAAGGACACTAGACCAATTTTAGGTGTAGACTCAAACCCGGAGCCAAAAAATGGATAAAATTCACTATCACTTATCCGTTAGGCTCTCGATTCGCCCGAATTCCTACGAGGCAAACAAAAACAGGTCCTAAGCATGAATACCTCGTGATTACGACAACAAGAACAAAGGAATTGCAATGAATCCTCCCTTCCGCACGACTGCAATCGTAGCTTTTTCCAGAATGGCTGGCTTTTTCTCAGTAATCGTTGAGAAGCCGTGCATCTGCATTACGACGTTGCTTCAGCTGGCTTCGAGAAGGTCTTGGTCCAAGCCTCATAGATGACATCGCAGTAGTGGCTTCATCCATATCCGAAGACTAAATAGAACATTCTTAGCAGTACTATCGTTACAAATGCCAGTGAGGCAGTGAAAGACTGGCCTCAATCGACACTTTGAAGTAGCATGTCAAAATAAAAGCCACTGAGGACAATTTTTTCCGATATGGACATTTTAACCGAAAGAATAGAAGAAGAGACGGGTAGACCTCATAATGGCGCGATCGCTGAGATCAACGTGAATTATTATTGTTTACTAAAAACTAATCTCAGAATCGCAAAAAAATACTCCCGGACTGAAAACTAAAGCAGCTTATCTCTGCTCTTCACATAAAACCAGCTTTACGGATTAAGCTCTGTAAAAACTAGACCAACACTCATCAAATACGACAAGCATCTCTTACCAAGGAAAACTACGAAGAAATTCCAATCAACCACTGGCATAATAATCAGAAACAGATAGAGATAGTCGGGTAAAGGAGAAATTAATGGAAACCCTTGCATTGCTACTAACGAGAATGCGGACAAAGGAATGTTTAAAACGCGATACTACAAAAAATCAATTTCTCGGACGTTTTTTTAGGAAAAAAAAACATATAAAAGCGGCATGTCAGCCATAAAGCGACGACGAGCAAACAACAGCCGCGCATTATGGAAAACAGAACCGAACGCATGAAAAATTAACGCTCAATAAGGATAGAAAAACCCAATGACAAATAGCCCAACCAAAATGAGCCTCCCGCAGACATCGTTTTCGTGAGAACAAAGACGATTGCGGGGCAGAAAGAAAAATAAGATGAATGACTGGATTATCATCAATGGGACTTCCAACAAAGGCGGACATGCAAACGTCCTTCGCTGGTGCAGTGACTTACAGGGATTACAACAAAAAGGGCAATTTGCTCTCTCACCATCATGTGACCGTCGCGTCTCGTAAATTATATCGTGACGTTTCGCGCTAACTGCAGATCAATGTTAGAAATCGGTAATCACTAATATATTCCAAAATATCGAAGGAGAGGGTTTATGAACCCAAATTCAAATAATGAATTGAGATATGGATGGATGGTGCAGAAGTGGATGAGTGTAATAACACCAATCATTTAAGTGGTTCAACTCAAAAAGAAAATATTATTATGAGGAGAGTGCTGCTTCAAAAAGTTGCAGTGGATAGATGGAATGCGAAATATAATTAAAAGAATTGAATATCATCCAAAATGTTTCCCAATAACTGAAAATGAGAAAACGCCGCTTTTAAAGAAAAACAGTTGATCTGAGAAAATAGCTGGCTTGTACGAGCTGGTTCTGACACGTCCTGACATGCGCAACATGTATTCTAACGCGTCTTGACCGTCGTACACTGTCCTGACCCGTTAGAACCACAGCAGTGCGTGTTAAAATGTGACAGAAAAAGCACAGCCAGGATAATAAAACCGCAATGTGGCAGCGCTGCTTTGCGGATACAAGGTGGTAATAGGAGAGGAATTAAAACTGAATAGGAGTGACAAGAGATATACAGTGATGGTCAATCATCCCTGCACCACGAATACCACCCGTGTGCTCTATCGCACCGCAGTACCTATGTCCAGGTACACAGTGAGCTGCAAACGGTCGTAGAGAAGGGGTGGTGCCGCGTGCGGGCACTCTGCTTGTCTGCTGCACCGAGGCAGCGGGCCTTGCTGGGCAGAGACAGAGGAAAACCGATACGTTGTGATTTTCCGCTGTCTCGGGAGGTGCAGCAGACAACCAGAGTGCCCGCACGCGGTCCCGCCCCTTGTCTACGATCGTTTGGAGTTCACTGTAGGTGGTGCGGCGCGACTGAGCAGAAGGGCAGTCTTCCACATTGGAAGGATGGTTGACCACCACTGTAAATGAAGACTGGATATGGTGTATGCATACTTGTGGAAAGAATTATCTCTAGAATACTAGCGACAACGATTTTCATTCGGAAAATCAATGAAAATTTTGAAATACTAACAACTGGGGTAATTTGTCATATCAGAAGATAAGGCAGTGAGTAAAAGGAGCAAAAAAAAATCGAAGTTTGAGCTCGTAAAGAGACCAGGAGAAAAGCCAAACCGTGCCAAGGCAGAACAAACACTACTTGCATGATTAAAAGGCGCACCAGATATCGTCTATCCGAAACGACGGGGCCACCGACGCGGTCCGGGATCCAGAGGCGGCGCGGCTGTGCCATGGGCAACTTGCCAGCATACAATATTCGTCACAGCCGCGCTGCCTCTGGATCCTCGGCCGCGTCGGCGGCCCCGCATTCCGGATGGATGGTATATTCATCTCCTTCTTAGTCTCATGTTTGCAGTTTTCTCCTCTCATTTTTTACCATTCAGTCATGAGCTGAACGATTCGAATGACTGTTCATGCTCTACAAGAGCGTTTTAACCACATCTTTCAGGGCTGTGCGCGAAAAAAGACGCTATACCCGAAACAACCGCTCAGCAGCGATCTTCCATGATCAAAGGTGATTAATTTGGTCTCGAAGACAACAAGCAAATAGATCGATCAACTTTCTTTTATGAAGGCATGAGAATCGTTCGAAGGGAATTAATAATAAGTGAACAGTAGAGAAATATAAATAAATAAACCATATCGTTCATTTGAGCATCATATGTACTCTCAAACGTATCCTTTATATGAGCGACTCCGGCAGAAAATAATCCAATCGTGACATCAACTAATCCTAGCGCATGCTAATCTCAATTCAAACACTGCCATCTTCATCAAAACGGCCCTCCTAGAGCTCTAATGATGGTGTTCTTTGGTGTCTGTATTCTATCGACCTCACTCCTTAGCATCGGAGACAATTGGTTTCCTATTGAATTCAAGGAGAAAGTTGTGTTTTTTCCTCTAGAATGGCTGTTTACATCACACTTCTAAGAATTGAATGAATCGAAACTCGTTGAGCAAACCCGTAATGACATGAGTGTAGAGGGAGGAAAGCGCCTTCGAATGGTATACAGCATTCTACCAGAGAATATATGAGGACGAAAAAATCCCCGTTGAAAAAAAAACCACATCCACACCCCCCCCCCCCCCCC
>JARK01001714.1:146390-162089 GCA_000688135.1 Ancylostoma ceylanicum | reverse complement strand
ACTGTGATACTGGTGCCAAGCCACAGTCGCCAGCGACCGCGACTTAGGGTGCTACACTCCACGTGGACTATAAGCGCCAGTGTAAACGCCGGCCGTGGCAAAAGTGTGAGAGGCGCTATGAAGAGCATGCAAAACCACACCTCGTTTTCATGAATTTCTCTCGGGAGTTTTGTGTTATTTCAGAAGAAGATATCAGTTTTACATCCCCTAAAACATCGAAATATGTGAAATCTAAAAGAGAGTGAGTGTAGAGTGAGTGCTGCCTTCAAGGAAGTCATTTGATGCTCTGATCACAAAAATCGTACTCCTTCAGTACCGTGCCCCAGTACTTGCAGGTTTATGGTAGGAGCACAACAAAAAAAAAACAACCAAAAATGTCCACTTTGGCAAGAAAATAGCGACGGGAGCGAAGTAAAGTTGCTCACAATCATCCTTGCATCACACAGCACCGTTCGTCTACTGTGCCGCGCCGCAACACCTATGATGAGGGACAGATGGTGCGACGCGGCTCAGCAGACGAGCGGTGCTGTGTGATGCAAGGATGACTGAGAGCGACTGTAGTGCTGTCAAAGCACTATTCGGTTTTACTGCCCCCAGAAATTCCAGAATCTTTTTTTCTCTGAATCATCAGAGGGTTACTTGGGCGCAGTAGCCCCATTTAGCTAGGCTACAGCTAAAGCCACTGCTATTTTTCTGCCAAAACTGGCATTTTATTTCATTCTTCCACATTAGTTCGACACTAACAATGCAAAGCCAAAGCTACTGTGCAACAAAAATACGATTCTTGTCATCAAAGCATCAGATGAACCATTTCCCCCTACTCTGATAACTCTGCAGCACGGACGCAGCCCAAAAAGCGTAATACGTCGAGTGGAAACCCTGGCAGCATCACCTCCCAGTTGCTGTCATCCTCCCTCAATTGCTGTTCAAGCTCTTCTCCTTGTAGTAGCAGTTGCCGAATGATGCCAGCGATTGAGGGGAGAATGGCAGCTGCCGGGAAGAGATGCTGCTCGAGTCTCTACTCAACATATTACGTTGTTTGGGCTGCGTTCCTAGCGCACGTTTATTAGAGTAAGCGAAGTTTGGGTAAGAATTTCCTGAGCCAACCGCTCCAACGAAGAGCTTCTGTGATTCTGAAGTCGCGTCAAATGCTGCCCATAATTGGCAATAAAGAAAGGTCAAGAATCCCGCAGTGCCCTCATAATACGATTTCCAACTTTCGTTTATTTTCACTATCAAAGGTGAAAAGGAATGGGTACGGACAGTCCTTATCCATATAGACAGTGGAAGTGCTGGGTAAAGGCAAAAACACTGCCCAAAACCCAACCAGTACAAGAATGAACAAGAAGTTAACGATGAAACAAACCAGAAGCTGAAGGTTGTGCTTCACCGGCGGCGGTCTGAATCTCTCGGCGGAAGTCGTCACGGGACCGCGCTTTTTCGTCTGGCGCCCTCTCCGTGCCGCACGCTCTCTCGCCCGGATTCCCTCGCTTTCGGCACTCAGCCAAGCTCGCAGATTTTCGTGGTTTTCCAGTTTTTCTTCCCGGTGTCCCAGATTTTCTGGAATGAGTCGTGACTTTCCTTGACATGTGATTCTGCTTCGTTATAAGAAAATGCGGTGAGAACCGCCTTCATCTTTCTGTCTTTTGTTTTCGTTTTAATAACAACGACAAAACACTGTTTCAGAGGGTAAAACCTTATTGTTCTTAAAGCTCTACTTCTATTAATATTCATAGTTTTGAAATGAATACGGAGGTGGTGAAGGCTTTCAATGCAGAGGTGAGTTGCGCTTTTGTATTGGCTATGTTTTCTTTGATGTTAGAACATCCTATTTCGCTCCTTACTCTTTTTTTATTATTTGCTTTGAAATAATTGCCATGTCATCAACTATACAAAGCTATAGAGTGAGATGATCGCAATTTCTGTCATTGTATGGGGTGAGCCATAAGTTATTGTACATCGTTTGCTTGCTTATTTCTCTGTAGTAATGGCATCTTTTTCGCCGTGCTAAGTCGCACTTAACAGAGCTGGATTTGATCTATTTTCACAAACACGCCATGGAGACCTTCGAGATAATGAAAAAACAATTGCTGGAAAGTTCCAGTGCATGTTTTCGGTGCTGCTAAATGCACTGGTTCAGCCCGAATTTTCCGGTCAAAACAGCTACAAAAACAATTGCCATGTTCGTTGATCCTTGAACCTGAGCATTTCTAGTATGATTCATAGAAGTTTACTTTGCCACACCAGGTTGTTAAGGTGGAATGTGTTGTGAAACCTCTGAAGAAGACGGTTCTTGTCGAAACGTAAGGTCACAATGAACATTCCACCTTAACAACCTGGTGTGGCTACAAAAACAGTTTTTGACGACGATTTTTGGTGGGACAAAGAGTGGTCCCGTGTTCTTGACGTCGATTACGAGAAGTTTGTGCAAAATCCACTAGAGGTCAGTGTTGATCAAAGCACAGTATGCAGGAGGCTGTTCTATGATTTGCTTGGATGAGAAACCGAGCCTCAGGTTTCGAGTGGCATAGTAGACCCTTATCAGAGCCTATTGATGGGACTGGGCAACAACTTTGTAGCATTTTTATCCTAGTTTTTATGCCACATCTATTCCCGGGATTCCCGGGCTGTTTCCTGTCCTTCAGTGGTGAGAATTGGCCATCACTGGGAGCGTGGAGTCGCCGTGGTTTTTCGCTCCCATACTCCTTACATTCTGGTTTGATGGCAAAACCCGGGTACTCTCGGAAGAAGGATTTTTGCGGTTCAGGAACATTTGAGCAATAAAGATCTTCTTGAAGATTCGCTACATTTTGCAAAAAATTGCCACAACAACCCGCTTTTTTCCAAAAATATTTCTATTTCGTGGTCAATTCCTCTAAAGCAAAACACTTCTAGAGAACCAGGTTCAAATTGGAAGATACTTTCAAACTCTCTGTGTTTGGCAGAGGAAAAATCGGAACAAAACATGGCTTCCTGGCGGAGAAATAAATGACCAAACGTTGTACAATGACTTATCTTTATACTGTGCCTGTAACCTATCCCATCTTTCGTTTTATATCCACTTTATTCGTCTCCTTACAGTTGACATCTGTCTATGAATCCAAACCTCCGTTGAGCAAGAAGAAAATCCAGGATATATCGAAAGCAGCGCTAAAGGCGAAGGGATACTATAAACATGTTGTATTCAGCGTGGAGAAGTTTCTGGCAAAGGTACGACTTTGAAAGCTTGTTGGCTTACCAGCTTGGCAAAATTTTGCCTTTTATTTATTTATTTATTTATTTATTTATTTATTTATTTATTTATTTATTCCATAGCCCTGAGAGTACAATGTACACTTCCTTTTCACGGGAAGGAATGAGCGTATAAGTCGTTTCCTAATTTTCTAAAACTCTTGAATTGTTGCTAAAATCGCGCTAGAGGGTATTTTTCATCGCTTTTCGCATAAGCACCTGTTTGGCGAAGGTTTCCTTAAATTCCAAAGAATTTCTGAGGTTTCGGACTTCAAACCGTCAAATTCAGAATGTGTCAGGAGTAATTTCCAAAGCATAGGAATGTTTATTTGTTAACACAAATTTCTAATTCGTTTTTTAATACAAATTCCTAATTCGTTTTGGGCATATAATGATGCTTTTTGTTGGGTTTTACCTTTTTTTGAAGCATCTGTTTTTTAATATTCGATTTTTGACTTCTTTACCTTTTTTTGAAACATCTGTTTTTTTAATATTCGATCTTTGACTTCTTACAAACTTATTATCCCTACTTGATTTCAGTGTAAGACTGAATATAAAATTCCTTGTCTCTACGTGATCGACAGCATCATTCGGACCTCCAAACATCAGCTTAAAGAGAAGGATGTCTATGCGGCACGATTTCTCAAGAATTTCTCCAAGACCCTGTCTGATCTGCTTAGCTGCCCAGTAGGTGATCAGGTGAGTGGTTGCTGAGCTGCCAGGTGATGTTCACAAGCCTCATTGGGTTTGGATGTAATTTGCTTTGATCTCAGCCTCGTGTGGTTCGAACTTTGAATCTTTGGGGTGCTAATGGAGTATTCAGCGAGGAGCAGCTCGCTCCGTTCAAGCAGCAGTGTCGAGACATGGGAATAGGTGAGTTTCCTAATCTCTTCATCGTCGTGTTTGTTCTTTTTTCCCTTTTTACCTAAATGATTCCCTTGTTGGAAGTTTTTTTCTTCAATGATAGAGGCAGAACATTAATCCCTTTAGTTTATAGTTGTTTATACAGGACTCTATGTTTCCAAGCAGCGTGTACCAATGAAAAGGTCTATATTCTTATTTCTGCAATATACTGAGGATCTCTTCAGATACGGATATTGAACGCGTGGAACGCATGGTCAAAGGCGATGATGCGGATATGTCGAGATACGGGGGTGCATATGGAAGAGTGAGAGAGAAGGATAGGAAGAAACATCATAGAAATTCTGCACCGGAGTCTCCTCCGCATCATGATCCGTCTCAGCCAGTAAGTCATTTCTATTGAACCGAGATGTATTTGAGCAATTTCTGGAAATTTCTAGAATAATTTCTGTTCAGGCACCTTCTACTACGCCTCCCATGCCACCACCAGCACATCTTGTTGCTCAGGCTGCACCTCCTGCTAGTGCAAGTGGTGCTCCAGCTGCAGGCGTAGTTAGTGATGCTGACAATGAACCGTCTGATGAAGTTCCTCCATGTCAGTACTCTTGTATCCTTTCTTGTTTTTCTCAGGGATTTTTTAAAGTTTTGTTCTAAGTTTGATGTATCCGTTTAGGCGGTCTAAGCGAGCGTAAGCTGCTGGAAATGATGCTGGATGCGAACTTCGACTTTAGCGGTGCTTTCAAGAATGACATTGTGCTACTAAGAAAAGCTCACGGTGTAAGTGGTCCTTTATTGTTTCCTACTGTCTACAATTACTCAGTGTTGAAGTTGTTATCCTTTTTTTTGTTATGGCAAGATTTTTCTGTTCAGTTAATTTCTCGAGCGCTGGACGCGAGAATAAGGTCAGTAGGCGAGAAGCCGGAAATCAAGGTGAGTGAGCATCTTTATTTTATTTGTATAAACAAGTTTTATTAGTCTAATGGGTGATATTTACTCGTTTTTTCACGTTTTTATTTTATTCGACACATTTCTCTTGTAGGTGTTGTCGGGATAGATTAATAAATAGTAAAAGTTCTAGTTCATGTTTCTTGTAAGGTAAAGTGTCGCTGGTTGATGCAAGACTATGTTTTCAGGATCTGCTTTCAAGTCAGTTTGACTATAGTGACGAAGAAGATGATGGCGATGAGAACAAAAAAGCCAAAAGGTCAGAGAAAGTCACTGAGGTGTGCCAGGAGGATCTTCTAAGGTTAGTTTGAAACCTACTGATCTTTTGGAATCACAAATACTAAGGTTCCACATACCATTATGTTTTTCGCTTTCTCCACCACGTGCTTTGATGATCTCATTTCCTGTTTATATACTGTTTATTGTTGTTCATTGCAATATAATATCGTTGTTTATTTTGCAGCATTGCTAGGAATTTGATCGAAGATCCCAATGTTATTGCGGCTTTCAAACACATGCATGCTGAGAGGATAGTTGCCCTGAATCAGGTTATTTTTTTCATCCGTACTTGCTTTTTGAGTTTTACGATATGGTGCAGTTGTTTTTGTTCATAAGATACATTTTTGAACGTTTTTCAGATAGCTGCTCAAGCTCAGCAACGTTCCCTATCGGCAGCAAGTGGCGCTTCAGCAACTACGGGTCTACCGGGCACGTCCACATCCTCGACTCTGCCCAGTGTCCCAACAACAGCTGGTTTACCCGCAACGGTGACCACAGCGGCAGCATTGCAAGGAATCAGCCTCCCAAAAGGACTACCACCTGGCCTTTCCCTGCCCCAAGGACTTCCCGTAAGTTTAGCCTGTCCTCTAGTTCTTTTCCAGACTTTAGCGTTTATCAGCGTTTACCTTCCACGCATCATGACGTCTTTCAAATTTTAGTTTCTGGACGTTAGCCTGTTCCAGGCCGGACTGCCAAACCTCGCAACTTTGCCAGGAGTCCAGGGTTTGCCAAGTCTGCAGGGTCTTGCAGGTCTTCCTTCGCTCAATCTTGCCCATCTAACAGCGCTTAACACCGCGAATCCATCTCAGCCCAATCAGGCTTTGCTGAATTTGTTGGCAAATAATTCATTGGTAAGTTTTTAGAGAAATTGTATATAACATTATGTATCCTGCAAATACCTGGAAATACTTTCAGGTCTCCAAAATTGGCAGTTTGCCCAGCTTGCCGTTTGCAAATGCTAGGCCAACACCTGTTTCAATTGCTGGGGGAATTGACCCTGCGCAACTGGCCAAACAGCAGGTAATTATGGTTTAGTCGACATTGTTCCTGTGGAAAATGTGAAATTATAGGAAATCTTGCAACAGCTGGCTTCTGCTGGTAACAATACTACGATAAGCGGTGTACCTCCTCCGTCTGGCTTGGGCCTGCTAGGAGCTGGCCCAGGGCAGCTAATTAGCACATTGCCGGCTGCTCCGGTACCAATGATGACGGATGACAACGATGTAAGTGACGGGTTAGGCAGTCTGAATTTGCATATTTTAAGTTTCTTTTGCAGAGCGACAAAGAGGCACGAAAGAAGGATCGCAAGAGAAGTCGATCGCGAGATAGGGGTGATCATAAGCGACGCAGGAGCAAGTCGAAGGAGAGAAAGCCCGAAAAAGTGGACCGAGAGCGTCGAAAACTAGGGTTACCTGCTGTTCAGGAAGGTTTAACTACAAGTGAGTTCAAACAGATGTTTATACGTTCCCTCCCACTTTTTTTTGGATATTTTTCAGTTGCTTCTAAAACGCTGTGGTTCGGTCGTCTTCCAGTGAATTGTAGCGATACCGAGATTCGGGTAGGTGTTTCATCTCATGGATTTTTCAAGGAATCCTTTTGGTTAACTTACTTTTTAGTTTTATGAGTTTCTACTGTTTAGACAGCAATAGCCAGTGCCGGTGATATTCTCCGCGTGAATCTCATCAACTCAAGAGCTTGCGCTTACGTGACTATGTGTACTAGAAAGGCTGCTTATGATGTACTACAGCGATTAGCAAAGGATCTGCAAATCCAGAGGAAGAACGTGAAGGTATTGCTCGTGGTTGTTGACATATTCTGTTCTCAGCTTAATTGCTAAT
Source organism: Ancylostoma ceylanicum (assembly GCA_000688135.1). Lineage (NCBI taxonomy): Eukaryota > Metazoa > Nematoda > Chromadorea > Rhabditida > Ancylostomatidae > Ancylostoma > Ancylostoma ceylanicum. The sequence goes on along the minus strand of JARK01001714.1, from coordinate 154,935 downwards.
TAACGGATCCGATTTAGGTGGATTGGGCTAAAGGAACAGGGATGAAAGAGAACGAGCTGGCCAAGTACTGGGATAGTGAGCGAGGATATTCGCTGATTCCCTGGGACCAGCTCCCTAGTGATATGGAACGATTTTGTGAAGGATCATATTTGGATGTTGAAACTTTGCCACCTGAGAAGAGAAGTGAGTTTCAGTTAGTTTTACCGGGTCTGGAGGTAACCAGTATCCCTTTTTTCAGCGCTTCTAAGTGAAACGGGTGCGAAAATAGCAACTCCAACAGCAGCAAATGCCGCTCCATCGAAGACGGACACATCGTCACCAAACTCACCACAACCGAATTCTATGCACGCTTCACCTATAAAATCTTTAGTGCCGGATTCACCAGCTGTGCTACCACCGATGCCGCAAGCAGTTCCTCCTCCTGCTCCATTTAATCCGTTTATGGGTGAGAAAAATGCTTTCGTGATTTTTTGATCTATACTGTCTAGGCCTCGACTTTCCAAACGCACTAATATATTTTAAGGTTTTCTTCCTCATGGTTCAGGTGCCTCACACCATGGACATGGGCCAACTTCATTCATGGGGCCACCGCCGCAAATGGTGCCACCGCCAGGATTCGGCATGCGGCTGCCTATGCCACCAGGTCTTCCCTCTGGTTTGCCACCTGGAATGCCAGGCCAAGTGAGGATTAGTAACATCTCATATCTTAAAGTTCGTTTTGAGTACATCCGTCCATTCAGATGTTTGGCATGCCTCCAGGCGGACCACCCGGCATGATGATGCCACCACCAGTCCATCCGCCCGGAACTATGCCGCCTCCAACATCAATGCCACCACCGACATCTATGCCACCACCCTCGTCAATGCCTCCACCTGTGCCTGGAGTCTCTGGAGTGCCTAGACCAGGTCCTCCGGTACCGTCCGGAGGGACTGGACCTCCCGGCGTACCACCACCACACTTCGGCTCACCACCAATGCGAGGAGGATTCGGAGGACCAGGGGGTGGATTCAGAGGAGGTCGTGGAGGTGGATTCGGAGGAAGGGGAGGCGGAGGATTCCATGGAGATCGGCAGTTTAACAACAGAGATGCACCTAGTGCTAATATTACAGTAACAAGAGGAATGAGTGACGACAGGCATGACTCAGACAGAGGTGGAAGAAGATCATGGAATGACAGAGGCGACCGTGGGGACCATCGAGATGGTCCTCCTCGTGGACAGTGGAATAACGACGGTCGAGACGGAAGAGATAGGGATTCTGATAGAGGCCGACGTCATGATGACAGAGGCGAAAAAAGAAGGAGCCGATGGGGAGATTCAGATGACAGAGGAGGCAGCCGCTGGGAGGGTCGTGACAGACGCAGAAGTGAGAGAGATGACAGAGATAACAGAGAAAACAGAGATAGCAGAGATAGGGACCGTAGGGATAGAGAACGCGACCGGGATAGAGATAGAGACAGGGACAGCGACCGAAGAAGAGATCGGGAAAGATCGGACAGAAGCGACAAAGGACGGCGCGAACGAGAGGATCGCGACCGACACCGAACGAAAGAGCGGGAGGTGAGATTTTACCTAAATTTCTACACGCTTGGCCAAATGTGTACAATCATGGTCATCCTTACTCATTCTTGATTCCTTCGCTGGCAACGCCTTGTGTTTTTCTGGCACGTACCACTAGAAAACTAAGAATTTAAGGCAAAGTAGAAGCGTTGAGGTCCACATGATATGTGCAAAGATGTGTTAGAACCATAGCACAGCTAGGGTGTGTAGTCGTGAGGAAGAAGGGGCGTAGCCAGGCGATTCTAATTGGCGCGCCGGGGCCGCCCGTCACGCCCATCTATCTGAACTGGAACGGCGTTAATCCCATAAGGCATGGTCTACTTGTCCTTAGCGCCGTACGAATCAAACAAGTGGACGTGAGGTGCGGCCTGAATGTGCCCATCAGAGTCGCCTGGTTACGCCCCTCCCTCCCTTACAATGATACACACCCGCACATTTGTAACCAAACCGCACCAAGGCGTGCAACTGACCAGTTGTGGCGCATTAGCGGCGAAAGAACAAAAATGAATCGGGTTGACCGCGCGTATAGCTCCCTCTAAAAACATGAGATGTATTGTTTAGTCGCCGCGATACGAAGACGCACCACAATCTGAATCACGTCCTAAAAATGGATCCGAGGAAGCAATGGTGACGTCAACCACAGATGTAGAGCCGAATGCATCTGCACCGCCACCGAATCCCCCTGAATATTCTGAGCTTGATCAAATGGTGAGTAGAGATAGTGATAGTTACTGTTTTTCTCAACCTCTCGTTTGGTCCAGCGTTGCTATTATTGCAAATCTTTCATCTTCAGAAGGCAGTTGCGAAAGAAGATGAGATGTTGGACAACGCCCTATCAGCTCCACCAGCTACTGAGGCGTGATTATCTCGATTATAGAATGGTTCTACGAAGTCTTTTGAATCTAATCAACAGTTGAAGCCCAATTGATCTTGTGGCGGTGACATAGTCGGACAACGACTTGTCATGCGGCGATTTTAATACGTGCAAAGATGTCACATAGCTCAACAATTTCTTGCGGCGTCATCTATAATTAGTCCCCTTTGTCCAAAGACACATATATTTTGTTTAATTTAAGAAGAGCATTCACTTTGTCCTTATTGTTGTGTTAATTAGCGTACGCATCGATTATTCGATCGTTGTGATTGGTGAAGAGGCACTGTTATGTAAGCACTGATTGTCCGTTTGAAGCTTGTGGTGATCGAAAGTTCTAATGTAGTATAACATGGTTTGGGAAGGCTCGTAGCGTATCCGAGATACCTCTTGTCGCAGAAGGCTTTTGTGACGTCATTCTAATGACGTCGCTTGGTCGCATTTGCACATTGTAAGCATCTACAATTTCATTGAAGCACTCAGAGAATGATCTATTTGCTCCGTTATTTACATTGTTAGTCTTATGTTTACTTGTTAAAGTTATTGATTTTCGAGTGCTATTGTCAATTAACATGTTGTGTTTAATAATTTAAGAGAAATGAATGCAAAGAAGAGAATTCGTGCCAATTGTCCTGATGTTTGTCCACTTCAGACTCACAGAAAATGTGCCTACATCCGGTAATCGTCTGGGATCTCCTCATTCACCTTATCCATGACGGTCCGCTGGCGGTCGCAACATAGATAAGGGTGAATGAGGAGATCTCAGACGTTAGATAGATCGTGACCGATTGATAGGCATCACCTGCACTATCGCTATCGCTCACATCGCCTGTTTATTTTGAGCACATCGAGAAATACAAGCGATGAGCTCCATTGGGATGCAATCCGTGGCGATTTAACGTGGCAGTCGATGAGTATCTTTCCTACCACCGTTATCTCTTACATCGCCAGTCCGTTTTGACTCATTTCATGAATACGATAAGTAATGGGTAAGACTCATTTTCTAGTGACGCAGACTAAAGGAATGGTTGTGCCTATTAGTGAGGTTATATTACACCTAGTCATAATTAAGGTATGTAGGTAGATTAGGATGATTATGTAGATTAGGATGCATCTCCTGAGGAACGCAGTAGTTGTTGTGGTTAAGATTCTAATAATATTGTCTACGACGGTCGTAACATGTGGAAGTGGAGCGAAGAAGAAGTTACGTACGGAAGGAATAGATGAAGCTCAATATGGACGACAGTCATGTGAGGATCACACGCACGCAAGCGCATTTTAATAACACAGAAATTGCACAAGAATTAGTGGAGTGTTGGTTACAACATGACTTTAAGGTTATTGTGGTATATTTTCTTCAAAAAAAAAAAAAAAAACGCATCATTAGATGTTAAAATTTTACATACCGTAGACGTCAATGGCGGTGGCCCATCCACGGCCTCGAAAAAAAAAAACTACAGTCTGGTAGGATGGGATGCGCGACCGCGCCGCTCTTGATGGAAACGTCGCTGCAGGGGCGAATTTGAGTTTTCTCGGTAGTTGGTCGTCATATTTGGTGCTAACTAATAAGAGAACTAACGAACTACCAAGAAAACCCCATAATTTGTTGTGCTGGAGGGGACTCTGCCCGAGCAACGCGGTCGCGACGCGTATTTTTCGAGGCCGCGGAAAGGCCACCTCCATCGACACTCACTGTACATACATGTGTATGGGACATTTTCTGTTCAAAGTAAGACTGAGGTTGGACTTATTAAATATGCAGTTCAAATTAAATGGTAAATTATTCGGCATATTTCTCTGATTTCAGTGGTAAACGCCAGTGTTGGCGCCAAGTCGGCTAGCATGAGCTCGTAAGTGTACCGATATTCTATCTTGACATGCTGTCAAGTGTGTTTCTCTATTTCAGAGAAGCAAATCCAGGAGGAGTAGGGTAAGACAGTTCTAACACCGTACAATTTTGCAGAACAGCCCTAATGTTTTTACATTCAATTGTACGAAATAATTTAGGACCAAAGAGATTAGCATTTCACAAGTTGTGAGTGGGATTGCTATAATATTCCCCTCTTACCTATAAAGTCGCAAGTTAGAGGACTCTACATATGTTTAGGAACGACAGAGTCAAACGCAGAGCAAGGAGAAACAGCAAGCTACTGAAAGCGATGTGCCCTTGGAAGAACCATCAGCTCAAATCGAAATCAAGGCCTAGTGACCCTAACCAATATCTGTCGGACAAGAGGAGCGTGTACATTCTGTGTATGGATAAACATTGTGGTGGCAGTAGAGTGTACAGTCCTTGTCGAAAAGTTAGACGGAATGCGCGTGCGGTTCGGTGTCGCTACGACCCCGCCGCGGCGCGGCTCCCAATCGATACGATCCGCCCCGCAAGGCATTTTTGTCGTGTTTTTCGTTAAAAAATCGTTCTCTCGCGTTTCTTCCTTTCAGTTCCCGCTTTCTATCCATTTCTTTACACTTTTAGGATAAAATAGCAAATTAGGGCAAAAAATATAGGAAGGAATAAAAAAAATTGGAATATTTTGCAAAAGTAGACACAGCCAATTCAAAAGGGAACGAAAACTGCTGTGCATTATCCTAAAAGTGTAAAGAAATGAGTAGAAGTGGAAAACTGCAAGGAAGAAACGCGAAAGAACGATTTTTTTACGAAAAACACGACAAAAATGCCTTGCGGGGCGGATCGTATCGATTGGAAGCCGGGCCGCGGCGGGGTCGTAGCGACACCGAACCGCACGCGCATTCCGTCTAACTTTTCGACAAGGACTGTACAACTGGGGGTGGACCCATTTCCACCTGCATTCCACCCCCACGAACGTCTGAGTGGACGATAGGTGCGGGCAGCCCTTCACGATCAACTCGTCCCGGTCGCATTCAAATTTTGTATATTCATGTATAGTGGAATCGCGTGCGAAAAGAACGAGTCAACCTTAATGGGCGGGAGGAGGATTTGAATGAACCAATCGCAAAACAGTACCACGCCCTATTTTCCCTCACGATGATACACACCCATCCAAGTGAGAGGGCTGAGTAGGTCCCGCCGCGATTCTGCAGCTGCGACGCAATGAGAACGCACGCGAAATCTGCCTATCTTTTCGACAGGGACTATACCATGACATGCTGTCACATGTGTTTCTTCGTTTCAGAGAAGCAAATCCAGGAGGAACAGGGTGAGAGAGTTTTAACATCTTCTAGTTCTGGAGAAGGGGTCAACGGTTTGCATTTAATTACACGCAATAATTTAGGACGAAAGAGATTAGCATTTCACAAGTTGTAAGTGGAACTGCTCTAACATTCTTTTCTCTAGTAGTCTATAAGTTTCCAAAATAGTAGGATTAATGTTCAGGAACAACAGAGTCAAACGCAGAGCAAAGAGAAACAGCAAGCTACTGAAAGTGATGTGCCCTTGGAAGAAGCATCAGCTCAAATCGAAATCAAGGCCTAGTGAACCTAACCAATATCTGTCGAACAAGAGCAATGTGCTCATTCTGTGTATGAATAAACAATGTAGAGGCACAAGAGTGTTCAGTCCTTCTCAAAAAGATAGACTAATTGCGCGGCTGCACCATCGCGGCGGGACCTGAACGAGGAGAGCATGCTCTAAGTAAGAGGGTCGAGTAGGTCCCGCCGCGATTCCGTAGCCGCGACGCTAAGAAACTGCACGCGCAAACCGTCTATCTTTTTGAGAAGGACTATACGTGTAGTAGAGCGTAATAGAGGCCGACATTGAGATGGGATTCATTTCATGGCTATATAGGTGCCAGATTTGAACGATTTTTGGTAAGCAAGATAATATTTACCATGTTCCCAATTTTTGAGGATAGAACGAAACAAAACTAAACGTAAACCCAGAGTTTTTCAAGTCATCATCCTTATTACCTAGCATCGTTAGAAGTAAAGCTAAGGTAAAGTGTGGCTCAATGACTTTGATAAAGGTAAGGTTTAACAAGTGGTGGTGACTCTCAACCTGTGACATCGGTGACCGGAGGTCAAATCTGCGATCGATGCCATGATCATTCCTCACATTAAGGCTCCAGATGGATTTTCCTTGGAAATTTCTGCCCGAAACTTCCAAAACACTATTGTACAGTGTCCATAGAGAAGGACGCATACTTCTGTTATTTGGAATGGATCTGGTTATGTTCAAATGCTGCGCTCAAATATCGGCCTAATGGCGATCGATCGCAGATCACGGATCGATAAGTGCGCAAGTGAGCCCACCGCTACGTGCGCGAGGCAATGTTGGAAAATGGAAAAGGCGCAAGATGGGGACCAGCCCTAAAATTGTAGCTTTCCGCTGATTTACATATATATATCATGAAGAGAATTTATTTACTATGTACATACATAGATCGTGCTGTTGGCCCTGAGTTCGTGAGCTAATTTCTATAAATAACATAGGCGTTTAAAAAACTATCAAACACTCGAATTCATTAGATCATGGAACGCAGAAAACAAATAAAATGAAAACATATAAACGCAAACGTACAGTAGAGCCCTTTCGGGCATGGATACACAAGTCTGGTCAGTAGCAGTCATAGGATGTACATACTACTAGTCCCAGAAGGACTTCTAGGGATGGCCGTTATTCCGCCGCCCAAATATAGCCAGTAATATTTACTATGTTAGGAAATTGCAGATCCTCCGCTTTAATAATTATCGAGTTTGCCACCACATACCTCACAGTCACACATCTTCACCGCCCATTACTCTCCATCACCTCACCCCACCCCTCTGCTCCCATTCCGAGTGCTCATGGACGCCACTGTCTCCGTGGCTGATTGTTTTCTCCATTGTTGAATAATCAGTTCGTCTCAGCTCATATCTGACAGTGTCTGGGATCGTCTTTAATAGCTCTTTTATTACCGTGTCTCTATCAGTTCGTTCGCCCCACGCAATACGTACTTTGCCCGCGTAGTGGTTTCACGGAAAATGCTTATCTTTTGGGTGTCCAAAAACTTTCAACGAATTTTGCACAAAAGCGCATTGGATGAACTTTTACGGGTGGGCGGACATGGTGTGACAGTCAGTGTGGCCCCAAAAAGTGGACCGAGTGCGCCTTTTGTTGATTAATGGTCAGTGAAAGTCGTGTGGTTTTCAGCTGAAAGAAATTTTGACAGCTTCAAGAGAATGAGCCAGTCCATTGAGGCTGCTAGTGAGCGTCTTTCTTCTTACTTATGAACTTTAGATTTGTCTGCCAAAGATTGAATAAGCTTAGATTGGAACTGGAGGAGGCGATTTCAAAGGATGTTCGTATAGCTGAGCTCCTGTGGTCAAGAAACCTTGTAAATTAAACGATTATGTCACTTACTGTAGTATTTGAGTTGAATGACTTATGAGTTGAGTGAACAACCTTGCTAACGATTTCATAGAAGTTTAGCCTATAATAAGGGATAGTAATACTTCAAAGTAGTGATGGAATGAAAATGATTACCGGAAAATTGAAGGCAACATCGTCGACATCAACTCATTTACCCTGGGTAATCCCAGTGATGCGCCCGGTCTCAGTTCGATTATTAGTTTCTATATCTCTATCTTCTTATCAGTAGCACCGGCGATACTTTCAACATTACAGTTTTTTTCCAAATTAGGGCTCGCAGAGCAGCTCATGCTAGCAGAAATCCTCGTGCACTTCCCGTGAAATGCTGACACAATGTGGTCTTGTTTTCAATCACAAGTGCCGTTAATGACACCGAGAATAGCAAAGATTAATGCCTAAACACCACGAAGTGACCAAACCGCTAAGTACAACCATAAATGTCGTATAGTAGAGAAGCCAGAAAAATAATCGTCCAGTACAGCACGTTTAACAGCTATAACCAAGGGATCCACGTAGGAACCTCTTGAACCTCAACGATTCTCTCTACATAGATATCATACCTTGATGTAGCATGTCTTTCAGTATGTAGTCAGGACTTTCCGAGAAATCTTATCTGAATTTATTCTCAAACTGGTTCAAAGATGTTTGCATTATGTTTACGTAGCAGTTCTCGAGTCCCAGCACGCCGGCCAACATAGGAGGAGCCCATGTGCCGTGGCGTCTCCTCTACCACTTGTGCCACGCCACGCCGGCCAACACTGGAGGAGCCCATGTGCCGTGGCGTCT
>JARK01001714.1:115643-142844 GCA_000688135.1 Ancylostoma ceylanicum | reverse complement strand
CACTTGTGCCACGCCACGCCGGCCAACATTGGAGGAACCCATGTGCCGTGGCATCTCCTCTACCACGTGTGACACACCCCGTCGGCCAACATAGGAGGAGCCCATGTGCCGTGGCGTCTCCTCTGCCACTTGTGCCACGCCACGCCGGCCAACATTGGAGGAACCCATGTGCCGTGGCATCTCCTCTACCACGTGTGACACACCCCGTCGGCCAACATAGGAGGAGCCCATGTGCCGTGGCGTCTCCTCTACCACTTGTGCCACGCCACGCCGGCCAACATTGGAGGAACCCATGTGCCGTGGCATCTCCTCTACCACGTGTGACACACCCCGTCGGCCAACATAGGAGGAGCCCATGTGCCGTGGCGTCTCCTCTACCACTTATGCCACGCCACGCCGGCCAACACTGGAGGAACCCATGTGCCGTGGCGTCTCCTCTACCACTTGTGCCACACCACGCCGGCCAACACTGGAGGAACCCATGTGCCGTGGCGTCTCCTCTACCACTTATGCCACGCCACGCCGGCCAACACTGGAGGAACCCATGTGCCGTGGCGTCTCCTCTACCACTTATGCCACACCCCGTCGGCCAACATAGGAGGAGCCCATGTGTCGTGGCGTCTCCTCTGCCACTTGTGCCACACCACGCCGGCCAGGTGGAGGACTGAATTCTCATATGAAAACAGGATCCGAACCTACTAGTTGCCATGACTTCTTTTTTCACATCTGTGGGAAGATCCGCTAGATATGAATAGCTATTTATTGAGGAAGACTTGTGTGTATTCCCTGAAATACAGTGGCTTTCCCCACATTTACTACAGCTCCAAGAGAGTTTTCTTCCAACAGCTTGAATTCAATTGCTGTTGTGCACACGAAGAATTTGGGACAGTCTTTGCGCAGTTTCGGACCTGCAACAGACAAATGGGACAGAGGATTACCCAATTGTTTCAAATCCCTCACCTTCTCTTTCACTGGTCTGCTATAATAAGCCACATTGGACGGTGCTTCCAAGACAAACAATCAAATGCCGAACCACTTTTCGCCTCCGCATCTTCTATGACGCGCTCAATTCTATCAACCTATCAAATGTCTGGGAGGATTGATGCGTTGAAATGTCAGTGAGACGTTAAACGCCCAAAGAATGTGATATTCGAGCTCCTCACGATGAAAAACACATGATACCTTAATGCTATGTTTCCTCAATGATGACGGGTATGATGCGATAATTCTTTTGTTTCAGAAATCTCGAATATCCGGCTAATGCTAGTGAGAGATTTGATTTTTGAACTTTATCATACTCCTTCTCCATTTTTACTTGTTTACTTTGACTGTTTGCGTTTTTAGAAAAAAATATGGACGGAAAAATGTGCAGTAATTATGCCAATTCAGTGCTATGCCATAAAGGGTAAGGTTCTACTAACGAGCTGCCTAATTAAGCCCCCCCCCCCTCGCGTACATTTCGGTCTTTTTTCTGCCAGTTGTTGCCTTGAGAGCGAATGTGAAGTGTGGGTCATGGTGAGGCGAAATAGGGCCACTCATCCTGCTGCGATTGGTCAATTAAAGAAGAGGCCATTCAAGAAATATAGGACGTCTCGTTCAGCCTCATATTAGCCCACACTCGCGAATGTGTTGGTTAGTAATGCAGGGAAAAATCTTCACAGTCGCGGAATAATCCTTTTTTTCTTTTGAATTTTTACGAACAACTTATGGAGAACAGTACTAGTCACACATTTCTTTGGGTGGAAGCGAAAATTCTCGGCTACATGACAACAACTTGGTCAAATCACTCGGTAGTGAGCTTCTTCACATGTGACGAAATACGTTATGTAATAATTCATTTCGGATATTCGCACAAGCTTCAACTGTGTAACATGCAAATATCAGGTGATGCGGATATCCTTTAAGTTTGTATCGGTGAGATTAACGAGAATATGATCTCTGCTAAAGCGATATACTACCAGAGATCGTCATCTGTTGGGTAACTCTTTATGCATTACGCAATCCCCTTTGCAGCAGCATTGCAGCACCCGTAAGAACTCCTTGTTTTCAGCGATAGGCCTGTTATCTTTTCCGGAAGTTGAAATGAAATCAGGTTCATCGCCGTCTCATCCCTAAACAAATATAGTGAGGCGCCGCAGATTGCTGCTGTGGGCGGAGGTCCCCGAGATGAAGTGACGTCATCGTCTTGGAGACCAACCGGAGAACAATGATTTCCTGAATAAATAGATACTGTGATAGGTATGCGTGAATAGAGAAAGTGAGGATGAGTCAGTTAGTATGTGCATGTGCCGCGCCCATTTTTGTTTGTATTTTTATGCGTGAAATAACATTCCAGAATCTCTTTAGTAGAATGTCTCACTAGTTTTGAAAAACTGCTCGGAAGATCAGTCGTCATTACGTCAGAGGGCAACGCCCTATTAAGTAGCTTATCTTTGTGGTTTCGAATTCTTCAGAGTATTAGTCTGACATTACACTAACCAGAACCCCTATGTCTTAGGATACTCTTGCTTCCTACAGTGTGATGCGAATTCTATAAGATGATGCATGGCTGCTATGTTTTTTTTTCTCCCATTTTTTCTGTTTCATGAGTGATCAAAGCAGTCCTTAGGTTCACTGAGTTTGGACCACTTCAACTTTATGTGAGTTTGAAGGTTACTCCAGCCAATCGTGATACGATAGAAATCCAGTGATCCAATGAAATGTGTCACTGACATTTGAAACTCTTCTACTTGCTCCGCCCCTCGGAGGCCTCAACCAATCAAGTGAGAGAGTTTTCGTGCTGAGCTCATCTGAGCTGGACAGCATGGGAAAATTTCTATGTAGTGCCACACATATGTAGAAGATAGACTGTACAGTATTGAGATTGTGAATACGTCTTGGCCAACACCACTTCAGACCTACTTTTAAACTAATTTCTTGCTACTTCAACATGTTATTGCGTTGAATTTATATTGCAATTTAATATGTGATTTTTATGAAAAATTTCTTTCTTTCTTAATAATCCCTTCAGACAAACAAAAACGTCAATTGCGGAGAAATCTCGTCATGTTTTATTTTGAAGCTGCTAGCGACCTCAATCGCGGGAATTCGGATTCCTCATCCTACTTAGAAGTGGTTTCCGTGTCTGAGAACGTTCTAAACCCGCCGGAATTCTCTAATTGTGGAAAGACCTGTAGACGAAGCTCTGATCCCTTGATTCCTGGCGAGATTATTTCACTCTGGCATGTTACTAGATTGCTATATACACGTTTTCAAAGACGTCTTTTCTATACATATAGTGACTATTCCGGGCTTTCTCAACTCCACTTCTTTTTTGCTCCTTATTCTGTTCTTTCTTTTTTCTTCTCTGCTCCTCTTGCTCTTCTTTTTTGATGAGGATATCTTCAAGAAAAGCACATTCATTCTGTAAGTATTGAATAGTGTATTGGTCGAAAACGTATTAGACACCTTGGATATTTGAGTATTCGATTTCGAATGTGCTGAAAATTAAAACGTTTAAGGAAGGGCGGAGCCCAACACCACTGGCTAGGTGGAAATGAAATCTGTGAGATATTGTACTTCTGGAATCTTCATTTTCTCGGATGGACCTTTGAGTTATCTGTCGAAACAATTAAATTTATCCTATTTTTACTCGGTCAATACTCTAGTGCACGTGTTTTGCTGGTGAGTGTCGCATGACCGAGCACTTATCACGGGTATGGTGGTGTTAACGCTGTGCAGAAGTAGTCGCAAAAACTGCAGAATTTTCGTAAAAATTCGTAGATAGATAAGACTGTCCATCCGAAGTATAGACCGAAAAAGCCAAGTCAAAATAAAGGATACCTCTTTCACTATGCGTTTTTGTAGAGGCTTAGCCAATCGTTCAGTCTAGAAATATTTATAGGTCAGCTTTTAGTCAAATTGCACCACTTGTCTTCAATGCTTGTGAGCTTCCCTTGGCGAAAAAAAAAAAGCCCAAAACTGCGACAGAATGCGACAGAATCAAAATATGGATATACCAGTGTTTCAGGCTACTCCGCAGCGACATCTCTCAAGAGGGCGGCCACTCTTTGTGCGAAAACTGTCGAAGGCCCACTGGTACTGATTCGGGATAAAATGTGGACTGGGGTGTTGTAGCGTAGTTTCCAGACAGGGCACCCCAAAAAGTGGCTGTGAAAGTTATCTAGGAGGTTTTTTAGATGCCTAAGCTTATTCAGAGAGCAAGTTGACCTAACCAGTGCTGAAAATCCGAGTAATCAATAAAATAATTGAAAAAATCACAATAGCTAATTTAGCATTGCTTCCATTCTTCCTGGCTAAAAATCAGTGCGACTAACATGCTGAAACTTGTTGGACTTGCCAAAACCACTCTGTGCTTCCTGCGTAGGCCTACACTCTCGCAAATCCCTGCGTTTAGCAGGTTATAACGTGTACGACCTGCCAAAAGTTCTCTAGCAAGTGGCCTCCTCCATGTCCATTTTCGCCAAGATTTGTTAAGTTACAGTAAACGGCCGAGTTTCTGTTTGCGCGTTTGCTGTGTACGTGCAACCAGTTAACGACCACTACACAGTAGGCCACGTAGTAGGTGTTGCCGTCACAGGTGCTGCACCACCTGTGTCGCTGTCTCAGTGGATGCTGTAACACGCATGTTGTTGCTCAATTCGCTACAGCAACACCTCCTTGTCGCTGTATGGAAGTTGTGACGTCAGATGTTGCTGTGTTAAAGTGAGTATTGGTGACAACATTATTCGCATTGAAGTTTGAAACCCGTAATCGCGATGCATTTTTTCCATTGAATTTTGGGAGCAAAAACGTCCTTAGGCTCGGGTAGGGTGATGTACGGGGTGAGTTACATCGCGAATAGCACAAAATCTGCCTATTGGAAGTTCTGACCGGACCCTTCCTTCAAGGGGCAGCCGGAGTCTTTGTTACTCCTAGACTATCGAAGAAAGACATGGAACACATCAGTAGCGTATCCAGCTGCTGTATTTATACTACGTACTATCGCTGGAGGATCGCTGGAGCTTTTTTGAAGACGCTCTGATTTTCATTAGAGTTCATGGATGCAGTAGAATTTTAGAATTATTATGGATAAATTTTCTGTTTCCCTTCTACTAACGGCATGATTAAATGCTGTTCACACAAATACATTAGTGATACCCAAATAGGATAGTTTAATATTCACCTTCTGAATGCGTTAAAGCTCGCGAGTGATGTTTATACCACTTATATTCACATGATCAACTAGGAAATTTTTCACTTTACTGGACACGATACAGTTTTGAATGTCTGCCAGCAAAAATCAAACATGTGCGCCAACTATATCCTGTGATATTATCACTGCTGCACCATGGTGCGTTGTTCTTGTTGTAATGAATCCCCTAGAACTGAAAAAATTGAAATTTCATTTTCTGAGGAACTGTTCCATTCAATTTTTCCTTCTCTCTTCCATGACTGACTCTATTTTTTGTCAGGGAATACAGATGCCTCGAATTAGTAGACAAGCGGATGATGTTTTGCTGTCCACGATCCCATGACGTATAGATACAAGGAAATCTCAAACACTATCGTCACCGCAGCTGTTTCAGGACTTAATTTTGAATTATGTTCACCTAATAATAGTACTAATCTGGATCCTATCTGAGCGTGAGCTCCTAAACTCACTAGTTCTCACGCAGCAGCCACTCTAGGATTCGTACAACATAGCGGATCGAGGATCGGATCTCCCTCACATGGGTGAATCTCTAATCCGATGATGGGAAAAGAGCCTAAAGAGCTCTCTTGCACATGCAAAATCTAAAATTCTGCTGTATGTTCGTCGCTTAGGAGGAAATGTATGCAAATTCCTGGCATTCATAGAGGAAAGCCTGGAATGGTAGATCTAATTTCCTCTATATAGGCCCCCTGGATTGTTTTTTTTTCTTCTCTAGAGCTTTACAATATCAAAGTAGTGTTGTTATCATTTCGCCTACAAAGAAGAACTGCAATCAGATTATTAACCTTTCAGAGACGGAAAGGTTAACCAATATTTCGAAAGCTCTAGCCTAATTGAACTCTAGGGAGGGAATTGGTGATTATTTTGGTTGAGCACTCGCTGGTTAACGTACACAATGAATAGGTAACTCCCTGAAGGGATTCGCATTACTAGACTTCATGTAAACACTACAATAATAATCTTGCATTTAGCTGCTGCTGTATTGTCCTTCAGGAACAACGATAGTGTCGTAGTCGAAGCATCGCCTCTGGTAAACTAGTTACCACTCAGAATTCAACCTTGTTAGTTATGAGCAGTGATAGGAAGTTGTTAATTGTTAGAAAGGAAAGTGCTGGATTCACGTTTTGTTATATATGTTTTGTAACCCTGAATACGTCGAAGGGCATATGGAAGTTGCACAACCGAGTATTGCAGATTTTGCACTTCCTTCAATTGTGTTGTATTACCACGTTGTAGTGCAAGTTAGCTACTATCTGGACTTCATTCATTTAACGAGTACAAGTCTGCACTTTTCTACATTTAATTCCGCAGGAATGACACATGTTCCGTTATTTGACAACGATTAACAGTGTTTATTTCGAGCTAGCTATCAACCAGGTGCAACCTTTAACACAGTGTACGTGAATTTAGAGTCGACATTGTTGTGAATACGTAAATACCAGTGGCGGACGGAGAAAGAGGGAGGGGGGCGTGGAAAAAAATTGGGGTCTCCGCCGTGTTGGGGACCCAGACGGAGAATAAAATTAATAAAAATATTAATTTCAATAATAATTAATACATAATAAATATTCAAAAAATAATAACAAAAATAAACAAATGGAATTACACTAATACAAGATTTTTACTTGCATTGTAGAGTAATTTCAAAAATTTGACGACCCATTCTCTGAGGGGGCGCTGTGCTATAACAGAACTTGCAACAATACCTTTAGTGGTGCAGGAGGAGGTGCATCATCATTTGTGTCGTTGCACTTGTTGTGGGAGGGGTGCCGCATCACTTGTGTCGTCGCATTAGGGGATGCCGCAGCACCTATGTCGTTGCATTAGCCACTACAGCAACGCCATTTCTCGACTAATGGAGGTGTCGCTACGTCACATATTGCACATATTGGAGGGCAATGACGACACGATGACCAAAGCTGCAGACACTGCAATCCTGGAGAATTTTTTCCCAGAACTCAAATGTCCAGGCCGGCTGCATCAATAGGAGCACGAAAAATATAGGAAAATTTTTTAGGGAGGAAAACCTTCAGCGAATGCACCAACTTGCGGAACACCACTTCAGCGAGCCCGTACAATTTTAATTTAAATTGTTAAATCATTAGAAGAGAATGGTTCTAATGCTCTGGTTATGGCGGCACAAACATTGGAATCTTTGATTTTTACTGGACTTTTTACTTTGGAAGCAAATAGTACTTTACCGCTTTATGCAAGTTCTCTATACCCAGAGGAATTGTGAAATACATTTATTTCAAAAGGTATTTGTATTCAAGTTAGTCCAAAAAATCACCTTTTGGCAATAGCTTTATATAGAAATTTGTTGTTTGTGACCCATAGTTCAAAACGATTTGAATCCTACTTTTGAGCCCTCCAGATGATCCAGGCTGGACGATTTCAGAAGTGGATGAAAAACAGCGCATATTTCACATCACTTTTCAAAGCGAAGCGTACACAAACACGACGAATTCATACACTTAGGGAAATGAGTATATTCATAAGCTCACTAGTAATTTTCACAAATCCCTCTACACACATAGCACGTCTACCGTACAGTCCAGTTAAGCCGCAAAAACTGTAACAAAATTTCGAAATACCGACAAAGGATCGAACTCCTTTTATTTTGAACACTATTCTATTTATAGAGTCATAGCTACAGTATCGCTGTGAGTGCCGCGTCCCGCTGTGCGTGTGTTGACTGATGTTTGGAATTGACGCACTCTCTTATCGCATTAATGGGGGAAAACCTTTGTCAGATCGGCGAGCATTGTCGAGTAGTCGGTTTTCTCAAGCACACTGAATTTCCTAGAGGCTCTTCGAACCGGTGAGAAGGGATATGAAAAGGTTTAGCCAAGATTTACCCCTATGATCCGTATAACAGGGTTTATATTTTCAACAACAACACATCATTAGGATTTCGACACCTCCATCGTTGTAATACCTTCCTAAATATAAAATGCAAGTTAGTAAACAGCATGATGAATTCGGGGCTTCTGTTGCACTTGGATCCTTAGCTAACGCTACTACTTGGGTAACTAAACCGACTAGACGGATTAAAGGCACTCTGCCAGCTAGTATCATGCCCCGTCATAATTTTTTGTTCCGCCCCTTCTCGCAGCGCTCACTGATAATTCTCGGGGCATTTCGCAAGTTGTTGTGCTCATGCAAGACTGGTGGAATCCTAGCGCCTTCCTAAAGTCCTTTAGTATCCTTGGACATGTTGTCCTGGGCGTTGTGTGTAGTTCATAGTTTTTAGGTTTATTCCAGCCCTTTTTCCCCTATTTTCCTATTGGTTGGTTAGGGCTGTAAGTAGGAGGCTGTGTTTTTGAAGACATTTGAAATTTTTAAATTTGTTCTCTTGCTGAAGAAAACTGCTTAAGTCCATTCACAAGCAGAGCCATCCTGTAGCACCTTTTTTGCACCCCAGATCACCTCTAGAAAACCTGCTCCGTCCCAGAAATCATGCTCCAATCCAACTCCTACTTCTCGCCCGCTCCATCTGCTCCTTGTCTAAAAAATCTGCTGCAGATGCACTACGCGATCATAGACCATAGACAAAAAATGTGCTAGAGTGCAGCGTTTGCAACGCCCAGCCAGACATGCGCAGTACAAACTCCGCCCATTCTCCTTACTGATAGCATCAATGTCTGTCTTGCGATAGGAACATTGTACTAGTTAAGTCGTCATTCCAGTTAATCGCTGATGTTCTAGCGCTCTGATCTGTTATGGACGAGTTTCCCTGGCGAATTACATAAGCTCTCTGATTCTGAACGTTTCCTCTGTCCAGAAGTGATGTCTCGTTCGATGTGACTTTATCCAGGCTGCCACTTCCCTGCTTTCTTATTCTTGGCAACAACCTAAGCGGATTGGTCGGGATTTGTCGGCCATCCACTTCGAAATTTCAACCAACAGAAACCGTGTTTATCCTGCATGGCATCATAGGCATAGCCCCCAAGGACCGCAAAACTCTCCAGTTGTCCTATTTCTTCAACAGGCACAGGTCCTGTCAAGCTCTTCAGTTATCCCATTTCTTCAACCCTTAAGACCAGGATCTTGTAGGTCCCGTGGGAGATTAGCCAGTGAGACATCCCAATCATGGGTAGGAGGATGCGAACCACTTTCGGCTATTAGGGATTTTTCAAAAATTCATGGTAAACAGCTTGTTTTCGAGTGGTGTCAGGCGTATTCTCACAGTTCGCATCATGTAGCTCGAGAGTGTTTTGCGGTGCTTAGGATGATGTGGGCCTTTGGTACAATGTGTGGAGTGGAAATATTCAGCCGAAACCCTATAGGCTCAACATTTAATGTCATGGTATTTTCTTTCATGAAGAAAAACTATGGTTCTTGTGCACAATCGGAACCTGCGACGCGTGCACGTTGCGTCCGGCTTTTTTCATGTTTTAGTGTCTTTTTCATTTGTTCTTGGCTCCGTAAGAGAGCTGCTTGTCTCAAGGTGTCGCTAAAAACGCTTACCTGAGCCCAATTCTGACGAAAGGTGTCCTCAGGCGGCTGAGCGAGGACGCCGGACCTGTGCTACAAGCGGGACGCGCCGCGCACGCGCCGCAGGCTCTGCGCGCTCGAGAACTTTCTACCGATTACGCATAAGGACTATGTCCGCGTCTAACTCGTCCAGGTCATTTGAACTGCGAGCATCTCGTCCATTAAACAAATAGCCAAGTTGATAAAAAACAATTCAATACCTCTGCGCTCTTAAGATTCCGCGCTCTTTTGTGACAGCAGAAACGTTAAGTTCCGTCTACGGACACTTCGCACCCGCACGCGCAGCGTCAGGCCGTTTTGCCTTTTTAAACTTGGCGAAAATTAGCCAAACATGGTTCAGACGATGACTTAACTCTTTTTTACGCCTTATTGATCGTCTTAGATCAAAGCTGAATTGTTCTTCGTGGTAAAAGTCCGGGAAGAGCCATTTTCATACGCTGTCCTACCGGGGCCTGATGCGCGCGAGTGGTAAGGGTCCAATAATTCTTTAGTTATGTTATATAGCGTTAAACCTGAAGAGGATGGTGCGGAGCAACCCGTGATTGGGCAACTCGTCCAATCGACCAATCACAGAAACTGGAGGCACCACCCTTTCCAGGCATTACGCTCCACACCCCTGTTTACGAGGTTAACGTCGTATCAGTGCAATTGTCCAGGGGTGTGGGGCGTTATGCCTGAAAAGGGTGGTGCCATTTAGACGTGCGATTGGTCAACTGGACGAACTAGCCAATCGCATAGCTTGGCCGCATCGCCCTCTTCAAGAATAACGTTCCAAACCCGACTTTTCGCACATTTTTAAAATGATTCCCTCAAAGAACGCCACTTTAACCTTTTAGAAGTAAACTCTGACGCCTCACTGACTATCATACCACTTTTATAGCCTTTCGTCATCTCAGCGAATCATCTGTTGGTTCGTAACACGTGAGAATTCCTGGCATTTCTAGGGAGCTTAGGAACTTTCCAATTTACGCCGCGGTCTCCACATCAACACAAAAAACCTACCATTCCTTCCGCATGGCGCTGCAGACTCGGTGACGCACCCGATTAACTCTTTTTTATCCTGTGACGACTTCATCTTTTGCACCGAGGGTAACCTATGGTGCCTACTTAAAGGCCGGGTGGTCTACCTTAGCCGCTATTGCTCTCACTTCCTGTCTAAGCTTTTCATTGCACCTTAGCGTCCTCAGTGTAGCCCTCAACGTGAACTTGGTTCTCCATAGTGACACAACTGTCTCTACTACGTTTATACTCCATGGCTAATATCCGCTCCGGAAGGGATATACAGGAAATCATGAGAATTCCAAGGTTTTCTTCATTACTCTTCAGGTCTCGCTTACGTAGTCAGTTGATTTCGTAATCGAAAGTTTGCCAGACCAATTTGAAGCCGTAACCCTTGGCAGAGGTTCGAAATCCAGACATCTTGAACGGGGATCATTTTTAGCCTAACAAGAATCCCTAGAAGGGATCACGCTCACTATTTCTACGTAACAGACTATTTGGACTGTTTCTAAGTTGGAGTATTGTATCACAGCATCGAAATCTCTAAATTTTTCAGCATTAGAAAAGTACCTTGTACCTGAAAATGAGTACAAACAGCTCGTACTTTGTCTGTAGTCTGGATCTCAGGCGTTCTTCTGGATTTTTCAACTTGCACTTCCTTTGGCTATCTTAGACTTCTCGGCTCATGCTTGGAATGCATGGAATTTTCCAGAAGAACATGAATCAATGACTGCCATGAATTATTAAAGGGATTAGTACTTATCAGTGTTTGGAAATAGATTAGACAGCTGCGACTTCACCGGAATTCACACCGGAAATAGACGTTTCTAAATTTGGCATTGCAAAAAAAGCTATTAGTCAAGAGGCAGAGAAGCAGAGTCCGGTGCAGAGACGCAGAATATCCTAGGAACTAAAATCTGTCGCGCCACAAAGCACAAACTATAGTCGCTACAGTGTCGTTCGTGTGCTGGTAAATATTTCTATGCTTGTGTCTCTTATAATGGATCCAGGCTACATTCTAGCTGTTCACCACTACAGAGGACAACTCGTACCAAAAGCCGTGTTACGTCTGAGTAACTACAATTACAATCTCTCTAACATATAGTACACTACATTGTTTTGGATTCTGTGACTTCAGAAGTCACAG
Source organism: Ancylostoma ceylanicum (assembly GCA_000688135.1). Taxonomy (NCBI): domain Eukaryota; kingdom Metazoa; phylum Nematoda; class Chromadorea; order Rhabditida; family Ancylostomatidae; genus Ancylostoma; species Ancylostoma ceylanicum. Next base: position 131,007 of record JARK01001714.1, on the reverse strand, counting down.
GGATTGTAGTTGTAGTTGAATTGATCACTTATAATGAAGGGTGAACTTGAGGAACCGCCCATTTTGAGCATTTGTGCTAGATGGTCGTGTTCACTAGTGGTTATACCCTTTCTATTAGGTTGTCCCAAAAATAATGACCGTTTTGAAGCTGAGCTTCCCAATGTGCATAATTCTGGGCGAACTTGAGTTACTTTTCTGAAATGAAAACTGTTATGGTTCCACTAGTTATGTACCATGCTGTAGAAGTTTAAAAAAAGATAGTCAAAGAGTGATGGACTTCCTGCGGCCATTATTTTTTGGGACGACGTAATAGTTTACGATTCCCTATTCTCTCGCTCTAAGTGACAATGAGAACGGCCAACTCTGTAGGGTTATACCGAAGCTGTCGTAGACCCCGCATGCATAGCTGAGATTACCCAGGGTAAACGTCTTTATAACTCCCAGATTAACACATCACTGACCCGGACGTCAATGCGTTTTACCCTGGGTAATCTCAATGACGCACCCATGTCTTGAACTGCCCCCCCCCCCCCAATGAGAAGGACGCGCTGACTGTAGCTGTGATGTGTCAACATAGCTCCGGCCATGCGACATAAAATCAAACAACGATAAAACCAAACAACAAATTACGCTAAAGCGAACTTAATAATAATAGTGTTCATTGTTGTGTTGTTCGCTAGTACTGAAAAGTACCAAGTAGATTATTTTGGCTGCACGAATCGTTTTAATTAAAAGAATAGAAATTTTGGCTTTACAAGTATATCTTCCATGGCTGTAAGCTGGCGCCTCGTTGCTTTTTTGTCCCAATTGGTGTTTTCTTCACTTAGAAAGTATATAACATGCAAGTGTACCTGTAAAGAAGCCATTCTGTTGCAATGCATTCCACTCCGGACACCACATTGCAGGAACAATTTTGGAACTTTTCCTTGCTTAGTTAGCCAGAAAATTAGCAAAACTGTATTCCTTAACAGCAGAATTTGGTCCTGAGAAACTTTTCCCTCTGTAGGTCACCTTTTCTTCCTTAATGGCCGGATGGGGATCCAAATGTGCCTGCTCCTCCACAAGTGCGAACTACAAAAATACTAAAAGCCTTTCTCAATATTGAACGTTCTTTCATAACAACTACATTTTGAGGGGGGAGGATGGCGACAATAAATATTTTCACCTATGCTATCTACTCCTGTAATAAATCCATGTGGGGTAATCTGTGCCATGTCCTTCAACGGAAACTTACTACTATGAAATTTCTGTACTTCTGGATTCAATGTTTGATGATCTACTCTGAGCTGAAGTTGAGTAGACCTTGGCAGAGATCTCAACCTTGGCAGTATCTCATAGATCGTAGCTCTATTAGTTTGCTGACAATTTCACAAGGCGATTCCGGGACGGCTATGTTTATTATCCTGGATTCCAACCTGATAACGAGGATGATCTCTCGATATCCATGATATTCATCCAGGAAATTCCAAGGATTACCTGAGTAAGGCTCTTAGATTTTTTTACTATATTGCTTTTCGATTCTGCTTGAATTCCTTGACCCTGTATAGGTCTTCTTGTCCCTATCCTCCTTCTCTCCATTTCACCATTCCATAAAAGCCTCTGCTGCCTCTCCGTGAAAAATCCTATCCACAACGCTATTCGCTTGTTTGTAACCGCCCAATCAGAGCACGATCTTTTGGAAGTATGGACTCTCGTTCTGCCACACGTTGTACTCGCATAGCAGAACATCAGTAATTCACGTGTTTCCAATAAAATGCCATAATTATTTCTATTTCTTGTCTACCGTACTCCTCCAGAAATAGGCCCGTTAAGGCATCGACAGCGGTAATAACTGTCTCCACACTGATAACCCGTTCAGGAATCACTGTTATTTTCCAGTGCCTGCCCTCTTTGCACGTTCTTCCTGAGAAAAATTCCATCTCGAAGGCGTTCTTTGGGGAATTTCCGGGTTTAAGAGGGGTTTGTACTTGAAAAAGTGATTTTTAAGGTTTCCTGCTTCTTTGGAAATTATTAAAAATTTTGAAGGCTCCTTGTTTTTGTTGATGTTTTCATCTGCCAAATGTGTTGTTTATTCGCTCTTGTTTTGACAACCCTGGTTTCGACGTAGATTGCCTTGTACGTAACACTTCTTGGAATCCATTAATCTATTAAATTATGGTTAAATTAAATGTCACTGCGTCACACATTTTCCCCAAACGTCTTCTTGATTCTTCTAATCGCACGATTCACCTAATCGGCTTTTTCACCGACCACGCCCCATAATCAACTTCGTTCACTTCAGATGCGGATCCTCGCTCTCTGTCTCGTGTTCTCCATGCCGCTGCTCTCATTGGCCGATTGTGGTTGTGGCGCCAAATGTGCCATGTACACTGGTGCCGTGAAATGTACTCGCTGCTGTACTACAACTGTGAAACGAAGCCTTGACGCGACGCTGGCCCGACGTTCGCATCGTTTCCTCCTCCCGTCGCCATCACACGAAATCCGCTTACCTATGTGGCTTCAACCGGCCGCCACGCTGCGGAAGGCGACGCCGCCGCCGCCGGTGAAGCACCATCGACGTCATCGACGTCCGGTGCGACGATGCATTCTGGATCAGATTCTCGAAGCTGCTCTCGAACGTCGTCGCGACATCTCATAGACGACAAAACGATAAACATCGTCGATTCCGTCCGCGTCTGTTCAGCTACTGCTACTGATAGGATGTCATGTTAGGGACGCAGACCCTGCGAATTGTCAGGATCTGACTGTCAATACATATTGTTAAGCCAGTTGAATGTGCATGTATATCAGTCAGCTATATAACAGACCGTGCTGTAACGCAAATAGGTGTCTATTGTTTTCACTATATTGTGTGTGAACCATCGTTGTTCCACTAATTAAATGTCAAATGCGGGTTCTGACTAGAATTTCTTACGGTATTGCGTGTGTGCATGTGTTTCTGGGTACTCATCACTCGGTACCTCATCATTTTTTCTTCTCAGACTGCCAGTAGCCAATATTTGGTGTACATGTCTTGTCACTGTGTTCTAGTGTTTTTCTATTGATAATAATTTTGTCATCAAACATTTCGTTGATGATCTTTCAATAGGCATAATAATATATTACTGATATTTATTTGATAATAAACTTGTTACAATTGCTATTCGGTCGTTGTACTTAAGCCACGCCTCTCAGACGTCAGAATATTCACTTATTGCAATTTGCGATGAGATCAGAAATATGAAAGTAGTCATAACTAGGCACCTAGAACATCACTCGAAAAATCAATGTATATCTTCTACACGTGAAAGGGAAAAAATGGAGGCAAGCCACATTCGAACACTAAATACAAATTGTCGTCAACATGACAGGGTTTCAAGCTCAATCCAGAAATTTTGAAATGCCGAGTCCTTTAAGGTGGTCCGAAATGTTGCATACGGTACGATGAATATGGTGCGATAGTCGAGCTACGAACATCAACGGTATCAACTTGCCGTTGATTATCACTCCCATTATCTAAAAATAGGAAAACACTATGCTGTACGTTTCATAAATAAAAATAAATTAATGGTGAAAAATGACAATGATATTTGAAAAGTTAAAGGAAAACTATAGCGTCAAAAATCTCGAATCGCGCTCCATATTAGCAACTTTAGCACGTTGAGGATCCGTAGACCTATGAAGTTACTGCAGACCTATGAAGTTATTGTACTCGCCCTGCATAGTTCATATAGCTTTATTTCTGTCGTCGGGACACACAGCACTCATGCAAAATATACGAATCGATTTCTACGCTGGAACAACTCCAGATTTAGTGAGTCGCGTAGTGTTTGGTGTGTTATGGGTTACGGCTCTAGTGTCCTTCAAAACCCCGGGTTGTTTAGTAAAGTGGCTGCTCGGGCTAATTAAATGGAGCGTGAACATCCTCAGATTATGGAAATTTCAACAAAGCAACAGTATCCGATCAGATTATTTGGTGCTAAGATCACCGTAAACAGGCTTGTCTATGTCTCTTTTCGTGGGCTTCGAGAAGGCATTTGATTCAGTGGAACACAGTGCTGTCCTTATGGCAATGACTGATCGAGGAGTAGAAGCAGTATAGTGAGGATTGTACAGGGAACAATGAGAGAATCCTACACTGGAATTACTCTTTTTGAAAGAATTTCAGAAATCTGTATGAAGAGAGGGGTAAAACAAGGCGACATCTGCTCCCCGAAAGCATTTACGTGTAAACGGGTTATGCCACGTTTTTTTTTGTGTGTGGGGTTTTAATTGCTGTAGCATCTAAGGTAAAAAGAGGAGGGATAGGGTGAAAGTGGAGGAGCCTACGCCAAAAAAAGGCCAGCTATATTCTTAAACATGAGGAACCCATTCCACGCTGACTGAGAATCTGATCGATTAAAGACGAATAAAAACTATTCGTCTTATCATAAAAATTGGACGTCTGTGTCGTTGCAAAGAAGGTGCGCCATCACCATCGTCGTGGCAGGGGGTGATGCCGCAGCACTTATGTCGTTGCACAGGTCACTACAGCAACACCTGTCGTTGCATCGAGGGTTGCAACGCCATGTGTTGCTGTGTTGCAACGTCACGTGTTGCTGTGTTGCAACGTCACGTGTTGCTGTGTGGAAACACGGCAAGCAACTCCATGCAACTCTTGCTACCCCAATTTTCTGTAGTGTTTTTACCCAAAAATTCTGGTCAGCATGTGAAGAGGTTTTACGCTTGGGTTACATGAAAACTACACAGAAATCCACTCACCAAGTACAACGTATACATCAGCGTGGCCAACGAATGTAGCACCACATCAGCTATCCTTTTCGACACGTACACTCGCCGTTGAAAAGCCTCCGTTTGTCGAGCAGCAGCGTGTGGCACCATCTGCCACCAAGCAACACGATAACTTACATATACACTTCGAACGAGCACACTCACACCCTGAACAAAGGACCATATTATTAGACTAATCTATATCGTAATCTTGCTTGAAGCTCACCTCTACAGTAATCATCAGAGAATAGATTGGATGCATCACTTTGAATGAGGTCAATCCGAAGGACACCAGTGCTGTCGATGTGAACAAGCAAGAAGTAAGCAAGACCAGCAAACGCCGCATAAGTAGCTGAGGCTGGTTCGGATCCTCGGAGGGCTCTGTCATGGAAGTTTTGTCTTTTCTGGATTCCTTGGTCTTCTTTTTCTTCTGTTCATCGTCGTCACTGTCCAAATCATCTTCATTTGCGTTGATGCCGATGATCTGAATTGGTTAAGTTATCCATATTCTTGGGCTTTCCTGAGAAAAGGTGCGATGATTGACATAGTACCGAAACTTCCTAACCAAATGGCAAACGGAGATCGCTCCCAAGAATATTTGCCTCATCCGAAAGCGCATATGGCGCTTGAACACAAGGGTCAAGATAATAAAGAATTTTGGGATGCCAAACCTGGTTTACTAGTAGTTTATCCCGTCCACTTGGGAATTCCACTCACGGAAATTCCCTACTCTGGTTTGAGGTATGACACATGGACAAGATTCCTGGCGCTTTTCTCCCGAAAAAAAAAACAGCTGTCCAGCCATGCACCTTCAAAACAAAATTCCGCTTACGGTATATGTAAAACCCAACGATACGCCAACAAACAACCATCAGTGGTCCAAGTGCTGAGCAATGAATGTTCGATGGACGTTTTCCTGTGTCGGTTTGCACATAGTTCATCACAAACATGGACTGATAACCCATTGCAGTGGTCTTCGAAAGGATGGGATGTAAGCAGGCGTGTCATTTGGTAGTAGGTTCAGGAAACGAATAAAGCTTTTGGGTGTAATATCTGCTAAATTAAGCAAGGATTTCTCATGATAAGCTCATGATAAGAGGTATTAAGGCAAACAACCTCTCCTAGAACTAAGCCTCAAAAACGATTCAATCCCTGGATGCTGCTCGGAGGAATAGGAGGAAAGGGATGGAATTGAATGCGCCAAAAGGGGAGGTAACGTCGCATCGAGAACTCGAAACTAAATGTGTTCGCTGTACCTGAACCACAACTGCCACCAATTCCCCCAATAGGTATGAATTTTTTCCTCATCAATTTTTTCAACTCTTATGACTCAAATTCTTGGTCACGCCCAAACCACTGGGTCGTAAAAATAGTCGTAAAAACAAAAACACTCGTAGAAGTATGGCCAACGCCCGAATTTTATCTACAGTCAACTCGTAAAACTCAACAGAATGAACATTTTGGTGGGTGTTTATCAGGAAGTGCTGGGTTGATAAATTCAGTTTTCTTCTTATCCAAGGTTGAACACGGAAGAGGTGGGAATACAGTTAAAGCAAGAGCGTATTACCAGAGTTACTGTAAACAAAACTTTCCCGGAGATCAGTAGCCACCAACGGAAGGCGACGGTCTTTGCGCCGGATACGGTCGTTTATCTACTCATTAAAGCCGGTCTGCCGACGACCGACGACAGCAACGCTGGTGATACGCAAGCGTGGCCGCTAGTGACGCAAATTCGATTATTTATAACCGGATTATGAAATCATGAGGTAAAAAGGTCAAAGAACTATCGTCTTCTTGACGTCAGACTCGTTACGGTACTTATCCCTTCTTGAATAGGGCTACAAACAGTACTTTAAGCATAAGATGGGGTTTAATGTATGCATCGCTGTTGATGTTGGTTTACTGCTAATTTGAGACAAGAATCAGATCAATGCTGAATGTTCCCTTGTCATTGTGAGGAGGGTGTGGAAAGGATCCCAGCCCGAACATCTGTCTTGACGATATTCACACAGAGCCGAACCCCATCTACTCATTCTCAGACATTCGACGAATTGATGCCTCATGTCATTGAGGCTAGGATTGCTAAAATGGGAGGGGTTGGGGTGTCATTCCAATAGCTGTTCGGCTGCTATTCGGTCGCTATTGGATGGCTGTTACACCCCTATCGAAAAGGTGAATATCAAACCTATAGCGACCGAATAGCAGCCGAACAACAATTCTAATGACACCCAACCTCTCTCACTTTAGCAATCCGAGCCTCAATGACATGAGGGTCAAATTCGGCGAATGTCTGAGTTCCCAAACCCAAACTCTGCTGTTAACTCAACTCTTTTGAACCAAGGGGTGTTAAATATTGTCTGATTTTTTCTCTTGTCTTCTTCTCATTGTTTTGGTATTGTAACGAGGTTCTTATGTTGCACTATACTCTTAATAATAGCTTTTGTAAATTCGGGGATTACTTATTTAAGCAAAATAATGGGGCAGCACAGGAAGTAACATGAGCCCCTTGGTGGCTGATCTTACACTCTCTTATCTAGAATACCAATATGACTATAAGAGCGTCAATAGCAATATTAACAATCTACAATTCACATCTTTCCGATATATGGATGATCTACTCTTTTTACATAATCTCAGAACCAACGCTATAGAGTCGTTCTATTTTTGTTTGTTTGTTCGTATTTTTAGTTTCATATGAGCTATGCCTGCGTAATAAAGAAATAATCTCAATGGCGTCAGTAAACAGGCCTGTAATCCAAGACTCCACTGAGTACATCTTGGGTGATAACTCCAAGGAGGATTAAACACAATCCATACTGTACACTACAAGTCATAATTACCACAGCACAACTCGTGCACTCGCAAGCCTAAATTATAACTTACATCACTTTCGAAAACCAGCTCAGGAGATTATGTCTATATCAGCTTGCGCTTAAGAGACGCCACCCACACAACAAAATCAACATAAAACACAAGGTGTACACTGAATACTGTGGGAACAGTCGTCATGCGGACACGGATAGTCAAACATCAAAGCCGCTTCTAAAGATAGTAACGTATAACAAGAAAAAGAAATTCTGCTCTGCTCAGATGAAGGGTTTCGTCTCTCGGAAGAGTCTCAGACAAGTTCTATTGATAATCCGAAAGTGTGAAGGACTTTTAATTTTAATCAGACCAACTGACTGCAGGACCGCCAGACCCAATCGATGCTGGACCGCAGAGGAGAATAGAGCGATGGCCTTAATCAGAACTCGTTCTGATGCGGGTCTTCTGACTCGATCGGTTCTGGTGTGCTTCCTAAGAGGTTGTCTGAATAAGCTTCTATGGTCAAATGCTTCGTACTATCCACTCGCGTGTACTTTGTAACTACCCTGAACCATGTTCAGCGATTTAGACTCAAAATTATAAATGTGAACAGCTCCACTTTTGAAATTTCAGTCAGCTTTTTGGCAGACATCCTAACTATCCTAACTTTTCTCCCAGTGCCTCTCCTTTGCGCATCCTCGGTGGACGCTATGTAGTTATTGAGAACAACACAAGGAGAGGCTACCTAACAAGGTAAGCGTCGTTCTGTCTTGATTGGACAAGGCTTGCAGGGTGGCGAGAGTGTCTGCGTTGCGGGCCGCGCTACGTATCCTTTCTATGTATTGCCGCTACTTTTCGATCTTGCACGGTTTCTGGGAAGCACCAACAGTACTTGCCTAGATGTTTGCGTTTATTACTTCACCCAATTACTCCTTTCATTATCAACTTGCTTCCATTCATCCGACCACTCCTCAAGTGCTATATTATCGTTTTGTCATTGTCCTTCTCTCGCAAGAACGTTGTGATCACATGTTATTTACGAAGTTCCAGGATATTATTTATATTTCCCATAAATCCTTCCAGTACTATTCCCTACTATTCACTGTTTTATTTTCTTTTGTATTTTGGCTGCTAATCGTCTAATTTTGACAGGTTACTTTACTTCCATACATTTAAAGTAGAGCAGCGGTAGTGATCCTATTGTTCTATGGGAAATTGACACAACCAAAGCAATTGTTCAAATTCTCCCGAAATTCCAATCTAATTCTCAATTCTAGTCGCCAGAAGCATGGAAATATCAGGATAATATTGGATTCTGTTATCGCTGGTTTCTTCTAATTTCTTGTGAAAGATCAACTCCTGCCACACCCATTGTCGTCGTAAAACTAATACCACTGTTCCGGTGGATTAGCCTTAGAGCGCGTTATCAGCTATTAGATAAGGTGCAACCGCAAGAATTGGTTGCATATTCTTAGCTGAACATAGCTTATAAGGATATTGGCTAGCAGTGGGTACTCGTTAGGACACAAATCGTACCACATACTCTCTAGGATTACGATTTTCCGAAGAAAATTAAGGAACTCGTCCTTATGGGTGAATCGGAGTGCTTACGAGGCGAGGCTCATTTGATCAAATTGCTATCAGCAAATAAAAACTGGAACTAGCAAATAAAGGTGTCATTATTACACGGGAAGACAAGAATAAAACAATTTTCACGTGCAGATAACGAATTTCCTGATTCGAACGACGCCTTCGCAATGCTACGACGGGAATTCCCCGTGAGCCCTGGAAGAAAAAACGAGTCTTCTGACACCGTGATATGGTTTCGTCGCTAATTACGACGTTATGTCAACACAGAAGAATGTCGACTGCAGAGAAGTGATCTTCATGCTAAACTGGAGGGAAGCCCCAAATATCAAACACCCGTGAAATGACGGGGAATGTTCAAACATCCGATAACCGTTCCACCAGAAAATATCTCGGTGTAGGCGGCAGTTGCACTCACGATAACGTGCGACAAACAAAATCATGCCACAAATTCAAGATCAGTGTTCCGACATGGACTATTATCGCAGAGTGCACAATAATGTGTTAGAAAATCATTTGGCAACCTTCAAATGAAACGGGTTCTAAAAATCTGAGCTGAAGATCAATTCCTATTTAACTATGATACAGCTTGAAAAAAAAGCTACAGCTTGAGAAAAGAAGCCCCCCCCCCTCCCCGCCCCCTGCGTCCGTCACTGCCTAATAGAAATTCTTATCGATTTGCACTTTCCAGAAGATGAGGGACGAATCACGGATGAATTTCATGACACGATCAGACTGGGTGCATCGAATTTCCCTCATTCACCCTACAGTTCTGAAGGCTGTAAACCTGCTCAATCGTGGACAGCTCCTCGTCGGGGAAGAATGTCCTCGGATGAGCGTGGCTTTCAGTCCACAATGAGGGAGTGGCAGGACTGCAGCTTGTGAGGACTGTGACTATGAAAGGAAAAAAAAACAACGTGCAAACCCAACAGCATTAATGCTGAACCCTGTAAACACGTGGAAATTTCACACGGATGTACTGCCCTATCTAGAAGTCAGTGATTAAACAACTCCTTGCATGCCCAGTCCTTTCGATCAGGAAACAACTGGGAACGTGCGCACACTGTTGACCTGGTTGACTATACGTGCAGTTTTCCATGCAGTACCACATGGTCTTTTACAAGCATCAACGCAAAAACAGACCATGACAGATGATGAAAACCCCATCTGCACGCCCGAAATCCCAATGATCATTCATAAGGCAACAGCAGTCATATACCATCTATTCAGGGCTTTTGTAACGACCAATCTCACTCTCGACCTCCAGCATATAAACTTTACATAAGACCTATTCTTGAGTACGGTACCTGTGTTCTCACTTCACATAAGCAATCTACCATAAACAAGATAGACTGTTCAGAACAGTTTCACCCGGAAACTTAATACGTGCCTTATGTACAGCTTGATTAGGAACAAAAACTTGGGCCTTCCAACACTTCTGCAAAGAAGGAGAAGAAATGATTTATTGCATCTTCCACAAATCAATCCATGGAAGATAAAGTAAGGATAAAGTGGTCGGCGTTGATCAATGCCGTCACGTGGGATGCGCCACGCATTCGACTTCATCTGAGCATCGTAGAGGCATTGAATTCGCATGTGCCCTATATAGTGACTTGCGGGGGGGGGGGCATCCGATGAACCCGATGAACCAAGTCAGTGCTTCATCCTCCCAGACTCCTCTGGTACCAATTTACCAACCCCGGAGGGATGGACGGCTTGGTTGGCTGCGGGCGCGATCGAACCATCGACCGTGTGCGTGCGCAGCGAGCCTGTTGCCACTGCGCCACACGCGCCCGTGGATGCATGGAAGATGTGGCCTCAAATTGAACTCCTTCGTGTCACTGCGAGCTTCAACCCCAAGGGAAGAGGTGGCCTCAAATTAAACTCCTTCGTGTCACTGCGAGCTTCAACCCCAAGGGAAGCGACCACAAGTTCCATCTTCCGAAAGCCAGGCTTTGCCGTTTCATCTTCTTTCATAGGGTTATTCTTCTATGTGGGAGAAACTTAGCAAAAAAGCACACTTTGCCGTATTCTTATACTGCATTCACAACATTCCTGCGTAATTGGTCTAGTCCGTGAGGTCACTGGTTTGCGATTTCTCTATTAATCAATTACAATTCATTAGGTTTGCAGTTCTGTTGTAGTTTATTTTCGCTTGCTGTTTTGTATTTTTAATTTTGTTTAATGCATAGGATCGTATCTTTGTGTAATAAATGATGATAATGATAATGAGGGTTCCCGGACAGCGTCTGCCGAAAATTCTTCGGTTCACACCTACTCCAACTCGAGTCAGACAGCTGAGATTAATTGAATTGTCGACCGACATGGACCTGCTGTGGCCCATGCTCTATCAACAGTAAATTCCCCGAATGGTGTCCTATTACGTTCATTTCGAGACATGTAGATTTACATTTATTTGCCGGTCAATATTTTCCAATATGTGGCACATCAATAGATCAATTCATTTTTTTTTGATTATGGATCTCGCTGTGTATAGCCATTTACATGTTCCAAGAAATCTTTGAAAATTATTACGCGGTTGACGTACCGATCGCTTTGATGGCGGGTACCATTCCACGAGCTCCTGAGACCATTTCACATCCGTTGATCCGTCAAGCTCCCATCCATAAACCCATTTTCTTTCAACTGCGCTGGCTATCACGTCTTTAATCTCAGGGACTTCGCATAACCATGCGTCCGATTTCTTGTCCAAAAGTCGTATTCCAGTGATGTGGCGTTCCATCCACCTTTTTTGCACCGAAGCAAGTTTATGTTCTACGACTTTTGTCAGTTCCCATGTCTCGGCTCCGTACAACATTGAAGGCAAGATGCAGTGGTTGAATGATTTGCGCTTCCATTTCATTTCTGCCATTTTAGAAGAGAGGAACTTTTCGTGGCGAAGAAAGGGGTTTCATCCTGTTTGTATTCGACGTGTGATTTATTGGTGATTTTTTGAGTTTCGGTCGAGTGAAATTTTCTGCCCGATATACACGGAGAATTCCACGTTTTCGAGTTGGGTGATTTCGAGACATTTCGAGCAACTTCACGCTTATTTTCCCCAATGTGCGCCTGGGCTCGGTGCCGCGAAATATTATAATTGCGCAGACCAGTTCATACTACCGAAAGAACATAGAAGTATAGGAAAAAAGCTCACCATTTCAAATCGTTGATTGGCCATTGTCGTCACTGATGTCACCGACCACACAATTATGAACCATATTGCAAAGACAGACGCATCCGTGACTCGCAGTGACCAATCAAAAACTCCAGGCCTTCTTGAACCACTGGAAATTCACAGATCTTGTGGGGTCAAACGAAGGCAAAACCCTGTCGCAATACGATTACCGTACCTGATTAAGGTACTGTCCTTTTCTGTATTTCTAATGATAACATAGGCAAGCATTAGAAGCTTTTCGATAACGAACTTCCTGAATAAAAAAAAATAAGACTCTTAGAAGTCGATGGCAGCTTCATGGTGAAAAGACCGAGAGATTTTCGGGCAGTGAACCTCCATTCAAAGTATGACTATTGATTACCATATAGAATGGAAGCCAATTTCTGTATTAGCAGAGTCGACAAGTTAATGATGACTTATGTTCTGCTAACGATGACTCAGCCCTCTAGGGACTGATTACTGCTCATACTTGCATCATAACAAGTAATGATTCAAGCCAACGACCTTGCAGTACAAATCTAATCTTAGTTGAACGGCCAGCAGTGAACTGTGCGCGTACTGTAGCTCCTAAGCGTCAAAACAAGCCCTTTGAAGCGAATTGTTATCGGACTTTATTGAGCAATAATTACAAGAAACGAGTTCTATTAAAATACAATTCTAATAATAACACTATCATTCTCCTGGTTTATAGTCAGGGACGCCGCGACTTACACCTCTGTACGTAAAATTCCTATTAAATTTACTCAACCGCAGCACTACTGCCCACCTTCCTAACCCTAACCCAGCGCTACGCCTATCAAACTTCAAACTACCAACGAATTCCAGGAATTACTCTGCGGGTCAAAGGGTGTGCAGCTAACGTCTTCTGAGAGCATTTTGTGAGCCATTAATTTGATATCAGCACCTCGAAACGGTAATAAAACACGATCGTCTCCCCCACGCTCGGTGGGTGCGATTCATGTACTCCCGGAACCTGACACAACAAGTCTCCACAACAACTGAGGGGTCGATCAAATTCCTCTCACATATCCTAACCAACGGTAACCCTACTGTCAATGATTTACCCTGCAACTTCTTCCTCGAGGTTCCACGGCGCTATCGGTCTACAGAATAAAGAACAAATCAGCTGTAGACACTCAGTTGCTTTTTCTCAGATCTTTGAATATTTTTTTTTGCATTTCTCCTAGCCATACCATTGCTTCCCACAATAGGTCAATCCCTATCTAAACCGTTACTTGAAAAGAGTGAATAAGTCTGTTCTGTTGAAAGAAACAAGAACAAAAATGGGGGAAGGGGTAACCAACCCCTTGTCCCTAGCCATGTCGAGGTCTTAGCAATTCTGTTCTAGGTCACTAACTTTTTCTGGAACGTGCACATTTATTGAAAAAATGTTAGTGATCAAAAAATGTGCATGTTCCGGAAATTGAGCTGTGTGAATGGTCAGTCCAACCAATTAGCCAATCACAGAGCCTGTCCGCCCTGCCCATTCCAGGTGTAACGGCCTACACCCCTCTTTAGGTTTCTTATGCTTCCAGAACCCTTTCTACTTCTATTATACAAGTTACACATCCGGGAAAAATAGCCAGCCGGAAGATCTTCGCACTCAACTCCCTACTCGAGGGATCTCGTAATCGGTGGAACAGAAACATCAGAAGGAAAACTAAACAAAATCAGAAGACTGTGTTCCAGAGGCCGCATGCATCATTGAGATTACCCAGTGTGAACTTATTGATACATCGCAGGCTAACCCATCCTTAACACGGGCAACAACACGCTTACTCTGGTTAATGTCAATTATGCACACAGGCCCAGGAGATCGTAGCATTTGGATCCTGCTATTTCCCTCATTTCTGACTTGGTTACAGAACGAAACTATTAGGTTCTTAAAGTTCTCGCGGTTTGGTTAGTAATCCCAGTCAAATTGTTTTCCTGACCAAAGAACGACTCGCTCGCCGGTAATATTGCACCACAAAAGAACGGAAGTGGTTACTGAGATGTTTTCATGCAATATGTACATTTTATCAAGTAACCACCATTCAGATGCTTATACAGATTAGCTGCCATCTTTTGTACCTTCTGTTTGCATGCACTTTCAAAGGCGTATTCCCCCAACCAATTGCTGCGTTCCTGGGATGACTCAACGAAACCGCAAAATCTGCGCGTTAAATTCTTTTCGAGTAGTTCCCATATAGGGGGGGGGGGGGTGTTGTTGCATATGAAAATTTCTTTAAAAGAAGCTGAGCATTGAAAATGCTAAATCCTAAAGAGCTGGTCGTGTTTTAAGTCCTGGTGACAACAAGGAGTACTCTAGAGCCTTAGTTTACCTATTTTTGAGAGAAGAAAATATAGCTTTAGCCTATTCCGCAGGATTTTCATAAGTAGGTTATGTTACCAAAAACGCGAAGGAAAAGGTGAAAGAATACTGTATGGAAAGATATAGACTGTTATACCCACAACACCACATCACGTGCAACCTGGCACTTTGCTTGTCTGCGCGTCCACACATTTCATTGACACCACTGGGTTCTCACTTCCGTCTGACTCTCCTGCTTCTTGTTCTGACCTGTCCAAACAAGTTGCGAGACTCATGAGAGTGTACCTTTAGCATTGGAATTATCACTATGAGGGATTTTGCGCGAAGCAGTCAAGACGTGGGCCGCGACGCGACCGCGCCGCACGGGTACACTTCATGTATCGAGGTTGGTCCTTCAAATTCGACGCATTGGATGACATCGGTGCCAACCCGAGTCTAGAAAACTTGTTTATTTCCCCTTAGCCCTGCTCGGAGCTTTCAGGGCTGCAGCCGCCATGCGCTCACGAGTGGACCAATCACAGTCCAGCAACGTGCCTTTTGTCACGCAGCCAGTGTACACGAGAATATTTTGAGGATGTACTGGACCACTCACAAAATGGCACGAAAGTGCATTACGGCACTTGTGAGATCGTACATGATTTTAAAAGTCATGTTCACCTCTATTTTTGGCTAGGATAACGTTTCAATGCAAGGACTGTTGTACTGTGAGTGCATTCAAATTCTGTGGGAGGGTA
>JARK01001714.1:92035-115424 GCA_000688135.1 Ancylostoma ceylanicum | reverse complement strand
GGGGGGGGGGGGGGGGGGTACACCAAAGGAATAGTCAGTTCCGAGCTTCTTTTCAATCCTCTAACAATCCTTGAAGTGGTTCTTCCAGCTGAGTACGCTGATTGTGGATCTATACTATCATTCGCAATATTCAACAGGTTAAGCTGCTGCTAAACCCCTCGACGAGTATAGCACCTTCGCTCGCTGCGATGAGGCGGCAGTTGTTTTGTTACATATCGATTGTGGGCGGAGCGTCCGTGACGCAGTCGCTGCGGTCGCGCGCTCGCGATCGATACCTACCAAAATCACTGCGCCACGAGGCAAAAACGACAAAGCCATACTTGTACACTTCCATAGCAGCAGAGAGACACGTTCGTTGCTAAATTGTCTGTGCTTGTCTCCTCCTCGTAAAGCATCGTAAAACAGTGGATTGGCATGTTTTCATTTGTGCACTTACGAAAAATGGAAACAAAGCCTGATAATCAGGAAAAGTGCAACATTTATAACTCAGTGGCATGTTCAAGGTGTCAATTCTGAACATTCCAGATATGCCCTCTGGATGTCATCCCTGTTAACAAGTGCAAATGAGCAGAATGTGTCAATCCAATGAGATAAATCATATCTGACCAAGGTCCGGCTATACAAAAATACTTGCACTTTCAAATTGACACCTCTCTACATATCGCTGAGGTTCAGGACATCTGAAAACCTCCTGAAGGGAACATTAAGCAAGAAATAGACAGGGAGACGGCTTTTCCTGCTAATCTTCCAGGAACTGATCAGAAACCAGCCGAAATCCTGCAAATCTCCGCACAAACCACAGAAATCAACCGGGCACGGCTGCCCGGAATTTCTCATGTGACTGATCAGATTAAGTTGCAGATAAGCAGCGCCCACATGACCGCATTAATTCCGAATGATAGCGAAATTCTCTATGAACGTTTGAAAACATGTTATCTAGGAAATCAACCGGAATCTGTTCACAGAAAGTGAAAATAGGGAACGTTGAAAACAAGTTGACGCACTTAATTCATGACTACCGCCATCAGCTGGTACAAAACCAATAATGTGAGTAAATAAATGAACAAATAAATGGCAGCGAGGTATATTGTCGTGGTGGCCTACACTGCGTTTTTACCAGGAGCGAAGGCTGGGAAGATAGCAGGGAAGAAGAGAACGCGGGAAAGTGTGCAGCAATTGGAGAGGAATGAGAGAAAAGCAAATTATCTGCACAGATACTAAACAATCGTCACGTTTGGAACAGACTATAGGAAGTTTAGCAGAAAGAACAGGATCTTAACTCCCGCAAGGAGATTAGCGCAGCACAGCACTAATTAAACATCAGAAATAATTTTTCCCCTTCCACTGCTTCAGCTCCTCCACCTACCAAATATTCCTTTATTTATTTATTTATTGCACGTGCACAGCACATGATAAAAGAAATAAAACAACAAAAATGCTCAAAAAAACGAATACAACTAGGAAACATAGAGACTGCCATTGTTTACAGCTGACGGTATAGAGCTACTTTAAATTTTTTGAAATTACCTGAAAAACTCATTCTTTTTGTTAATTTAGCATACTCTGTGCCTCCCCTATATGTGAAGAATTTCCTACGAAGAGAAGTTTTTGGTTTCCGTAGTAAAAGTTTGTTCTTACTCCCTCTGGTATTGGAGGTCGAAAAAGTGAAAAAATCCTCCAGTTTGAGACCACTATTATTCGTAATGATTTTATGCACCAAGATGAGGTCATTTCTTTCTCTCCTTTTTTGGAGTGACTCGAGATTGAGATTCCTTTAGAGGATAAGTGGTAACGAAATTTTCGTTTCTTAGCTGTGATACATGAAAATAATCGATGTCGTCCCACAAGTAGCCACCGTGTTGCTCAGGCATATCGCTGTTAAAAACTCAGATCTTGTCGACCGACATGCATTTTCGGCACAACGATGCGCCAATTTACACCTATCCATAGATAAAATGCAGAGCAAAAGAATTGTTAGTTTTGTGCTTCTTTTCATTGCACTGCCTATAAACCAACGCAGGGAAGCGTCAGTAGACCATTTGTGGTTCGGTCATTGGATTTCTGATGGCTGGGTGCAGGTGGTTCTAAGGTGACAGGGGGACATCGTCTCGAGGACGTATCCTCCTCACCTAGGAGTGAAGACACCTGACTATGTAGGTCTAGAAGTCATTGATTTTAGCCTTTCTCAAGAAAAATAGACGTGAGTATTCGTGCATAGTGCCTGTCTTTCCAACTAACTGCATGGGCCTCCCACTACTTCAAGCGGCACTATTCGGCTAGTTCTACCCCAAAACTTCAAGATAAAAATTTTCGCCCAAGCTTCGCCTAATGGGGTTTTCCGAGGTGCTGAACACGAACATCGTATTCATTTTGTACCGTAACCCTATTTCTATAGGGTTAACCCTATTTCTTACGGTAGGTAAACTGTAGATACGGTATCTCATAGAATCCTGTCAGATTTTGCATAGAGGGGTTGTTTTAGGCGCTGATCACGATTATAAACATTATTTTGCATGCCACCCTCGTTCTCTTCTTGGAATTGGCATTTTCTTTGAATTTTATACCGTATACCTACCGTATCCCATTAAAAATGTGGTAATGGTACAAAATAAACACAATATTCGTGATTAGCACCCCAAATAACATCCCTATGCTAAATTTGAGAGGATTCTGTGAGATACCGTATCTACAGATACCTACATCTACAGATATGTGAGATACCGTATCTATCTATCATTCGCACGCCTGCGCCTGCAGCGTGCGGCTGGGTATCCTATCTACTACCGGTGATTTAACCGATCCAACCTGGTTTACACCTATTCAACTACTACCCATCGGTCTACGTCTCCGCAATCCACTATTGCCGACTTCTGCGAGTATCATTGTGGCGTGATACGAGTACTAGTTACCTTATTGCCACTTCCGCAGGTGGTTTTCTTCTTTGTACCCTGTGTACTTTGGTCCGATCGATTCACAATGTCCAGCACCCCCTTGTTCTCAATTCCAGTTCAGGAACGATCCAGGAAAAGGCTGTGCTTCGACATATCGCCGTCCTCAACTAATGAATTTGATCGGGATGTCAATTTACTATTGAGTGATGAAGCCCTCCCACAACACCTTCGCACGGTAATTGCAACGCTATTGGAGGACCGTAAGCTCTTGGAAACCGTTCTTAACCGTAACCGTGAACTAACTGAGGAGATTAATCTTCTTAGGAAGGAGAATTTTGAACTCAAGAATTCCTCGACTAACTCACAACAGAATTCTCGAAATGTAGCTTCTTCTCCTTGTAATTTTTCTCGTTCTGGTTCCCCAGTTCCTACTCCTGTAGAGGATTCAGCTACTGAACGTAAGAGATGTGTTGTTGTAGTAGGCATGCGCGAGAGCGCGTCACCTATTCCTTCACGCAGAGTTGTAGACGATATAAATGCAGCGTGTCATTTTATGGATTTCTTGGGAATTGAATGTTCTCCAGTTTCCGTCTTTCGCATGGGGCGCTTTAATCGCTCTTATCCTAGGCTCGTTAAAATTGTTCTACCCACTTCATTTCATGCTAACTTGATGTTGAGTCGTGCTTCTCGTCTCAAGCACTACACGACCCAAAAAATTTTCATTCGTCCCTCTCTCCCGAAGGCTGAGAGGGACAGGCTTCGTGCTGAACGAGCAGCAAGGCGCAAAAACTTGAATCATGATAACATGACACTTGAATCTACATCGCCTGTAATCAATAATAATGCACAAAACAATCCACCTGGCCCCATTGTCAGTGTTCAACCAAATGCTTCCGGTTCCGGTTCCTCTGAATCTCAGCGATCTTTGGAAATGTCAAACTGAGCACGCATCTCCGGTACCCTGATAAGGTCATATCATGTTTAATGAGCAACATTCACTCAATTCTCAAAAATGGTAGTAGCCTAGCATTCATGATCCAGCGTTTCCGCTTTGATATAATAGCCTTAGCTGAAACATGGCTTAAACCTGATGTTTGTGTGGAGTCACTCCTCGGTGAGAGCCTTTCTAGATACGTAACATTCAGGTGTGATAGACCCATTAAAAAGGGTGGAGGTGTAGCACTTTTCATTGAATCCCATCTTTCACCCCTTCTAATTTTTGATGAGGCAGTGCCAGATGCATATGAGTTGCTTTGTTGTGATATGACTACATGTATTTTGGATATGAGAATAGTTGTCATTTATAGGACTCCCTACTGCCCTATTGGCTTGAGTGACCAACTTTTCAAAGCAATTAGCGATCTGGTATCCTGCGACCGTTCCTGCATAGTTGTAGGAGATTTTAACATGCCGGAAATTGACTGGAATGGAAACCTCACACGTAAGGGACTTAGCGCCGTCTCAAAATCCTTTCTAAATTTGTGCCAAACTCACAACCTATCTCAACATGTCAGATCCAGTACTCTGGATAAAAATACTCTTGATCTTGTGTTGAGTACCAATCCGGAAATTATCTCGGATATTAGGTTAGGGGCCCCTGTGGGATCTAGTGATCACAAATCAATCACATTTAATTTGAACATCTCTCGGCAACAACCAATCCTCGTCGCTCGGAGGAATTTCAAAGATGCTGATTTTGATAAAATCAATCAATACTTGCTTGGCGTGGACTGGTATGGCTCTTTCGGATCTGTTTTGACTGTTAACGATATGTATGAACTGTTCATCGCCATCCTTCATCACGTAATCGATGAGTTTATTCCACTTAGCGAAGTTCCCGCCAATCAAATGAAACTTCCATCTCACTTGAAGGCTCTGGCTACTAGAAGAGCTGCTGCATGGGATCAAGCATCCAGGACTGGAAGTCCTACTAGTTGGAATACTTTTAGGAAATTAAATCGTAAATTCGAGTGTAGGCTTAAGAAATACAATTCATTCATCGAAAAGAAAGTTATCGAGTCCGGAAGTAAGGCTTCATTTTACAAATTTTTGAAATCCAAACTAAACGCAAAGGCAAAGTTAGGGCCTATTCGGAAAGAAGATAATACCATTGTAACAACCGATCTGGAAAAGGCTGAAGTCTTTGCTAAAGTTCTCGAAAAGTTTTACACATCTTGTGACGAGACAGGGAGTGTGAGTTCAGATTCCAAATACCCTATGATGGAGGACTCCATCTGGTTCCATGCTGAGGAGGTTCATACCCTTCTTGCTCACTGGCCGACTTCCTACTCAAGGACACCTGATGATCTACCGCTGCACTTCATCAAAAATGTTGCTTCAGTTATCAGTGCACCTCTAGCCTTCATTTTCAATCTAAGCTTTATGCGGGCTGAAGTGCCGTACAAGTGGAACTTTCTTTTGTAACACCAATCCCTAAAAAACCACCCTACTCCTCACCGCTAAATTTTCGCCCCATAAGCATTACATCTATCTTTGCAAGGACCTTCGAAAAAATTCTTAAGAAAAGCATTGTCAAGCATCTTGATGAGTTCTCCGTTATCTCAGAATACCAACACGGATTCCAAAATGGCAAGTCCACAGTTACGGCTATGATTCAGAGTTTGAATGATTGGACTTGCGCTCTTGATGCTGGTAAAAGTGTAGATGTGGTCTATTTTGATTTTTCCAAGGCTTTTGACCATGTGTCGCACAATAAACTTATTCTGAAACTGCAACAGGTGGGGATCCACCCACGTATTGTTGAATGGATTCGCTCATTCATTTCGGAAAGGTACTTTTCCGTGCGCGTGAACTCATCTTTCTCCAAACCTCGGAGGATGGTCAGTGGGGTACCTCAAGGAGGAGTCCTTTCCCCTATTTTGTTTAACCTTTATACTCATGAACTGCCGTCACTCATGCTAAATAGGGGAGTTAAGTGCAGTGTTTTCGCCGATGACCTCAAAATATACCATACCATTACAAGTCCTGATGACATAGGAGTGCTGCAAACCGCAGTCAATGCTGTGCAGGAATGGTCTGCAAACTGGGAGCTTCCATTGTGTAAAGAGAAGACAAAGGTTCTGCATCTTGGATCAAAAAACCCTGTAGGCAGCTACTACGTGGAGAGTTCTGTAATACAGCATGTAGATCAGATTAAAGAGCTCGGCTTTCTGGTGACTAGGGATCTCTGTTTTGATGCGCATTGTTACCAAATCGCTTCAAAGGCTTCCAGGGTAGTGTATAATCTATTTCGAGCTCTTAGCACACGTAACACTGAAGTTCTGCTGCGAGCTTATAAGACATTTGTTCGCCCAATTCTAGAATATGGCACTACTGTTTTCAATCCATGCAAACTTACTACGGCTGCAAAACTTGAAAGAGTTCAAAATAGCTTCACTAGAAAGCTCATGGCTAGGACACTTGGTTTTCTGTACGAAGGGATTCCAGGACATGAAGTAAGAAATACTAATTTTCGACTCCCATCATTAGCGATCAGAAGACGGAAGTTTGATCTAATACTATTCCATAAGATCATCAATGGGATGTGCAAAATCAGACCTGAAATGTTCTGTTCATCTAGACCCTCTCTCACCAGGGGCAATGCCGTCAAGTACTCTATTATGCGGGCTAAGCACAACATCAGACTACATTTTTTCACCAACAGGGCTGGTTCTGAATACGTTAGTCTACACAATAAGAAACCATTTCCTGCTAAACTCGGCTCTTTCAAAAATATGATTGACACTTATCTGGGAATGTAGGTGGTGCTCAGCTAATTGCCCATAATCTTTTTATCTATGTCTCCTTTCTCTTTTGTGCAACTCGCTCTCAAGATGTTGCAGTTTTATCGTTTTAGGGTTGCAGTTTGTTTTTTTTACGTCGCAAGTTTTCCTACCTCATTCACATTGTTATTAATCTATTCCACACGAGTTATCTCGTGTAATAAATTATTATTATTACAGTGTACCTACCGTAACCCTACAAAAAATGGGATTACGGCGCAAAATGGATGCGATATTCGTGTTAAACGCCACAGAAAACCCCCCTAGGCGACGTTTGGGAGAAAATTTTCATCTTGAGATTTTGGGGCAGAACTAGCCGAATAGTGCCTTTCAAGCTCTAGGTATTCTGTGCTGTCAATTGACGTATCGTTGAGTCGACTGTACATAATAGGCATCTCGTTCAATAAAATATCTACGCAGGTCACTGAGTGTTTTCTGTGTTCTTTTCACAGTTTTGTTAAGGGGCCAAAGGGGCCAAAGACTCATTTGAGGATCGAACAGCAACAGAAATTAGTATAGTCTGTTAGCTCAGGGAGTACGCACGGGGAGACTTTGTCTGCAATTACGACCGCAGTAGTATCGACTTGTTCGGTCGGAAATGGAAGGGATCATGCCACCGGTGTGAAAAATAGATTGAACCAGCCAGTCGCTTAGCCAATCCCACCAAGGTCGTAATTGCAGACAAATTCGCTCCATGAGCACTCCCTGAGCTAACAGACCATACCAGTACAAAAGAACATTGAGTCAGCACGTATTGATCGCCTAAAGGTAACAAACCTCAACATATTATTTATATACGCCGACTCTCCACGCTCCATTTCTCGGACGTAATCCGCAGGTGCGTGCTTCGGTTTGATGAATGGCTCGAACACGAATATTTGAACGAAAACTCCCACGACGGAGGCGCAAAGGAGGGCAAGCTGAAGTAAAACTGGTCTAATGCGGGTAGTCTTTCGGAAATTACGGCAGAAACGAACCCAAACATATTCGAACGACAAAACATCGATAAATAAATGATCCAGTCGAACTTGTCCAAGGAACCACTGAATAGTGAGGCCTGGATCTCTGAAATGAAAATGGATTTTGTGGATGAACCCTTCACCAACGACAAAACTCAAACCTGGAGCTCGCAATTACAGCCGCGATCTTTTCCCGGAACAGAAACATTGTTCCCTTTCCGCCTTCGACTGGAAAAATTTGTTTTTCGAAGGAAACACCTCAGAAACAGAGAACTAACTTATTAGTTGCTCCCTCGGACCATTCCTCCATTGCTTCTCTACAGTTAATGAGAACGGACAGTAGAACACCGACGACTCTATCGAATCCCTTAGTCGATGAGCCGGCACCGACGAGATCGGCACGCTCACGTCAATGAGACGAGTGCAGAACCACACGGTAAAGAACCATCCCAGTAGTAGAATATTCAGAATGGACTTGCCTTCCATTACCTAGAATATAACACAGACGGTACTGGTGACAGATGCAGCATTAATGGAGCTTTCTGCCGGTGAAATGCGACACGTCGAGTGTAAACGGCTGTCAGGCTATGTTAATCGCAAAAGAGTGCTGTATTTCACTACAGTGTGCGCTCTACCTCCCTAGTCAGCTCCCGTCATCTGGCGCGTCGTTGTGTCAGCCGTTCATAGTAGACAAAGCGGTTCACAGAACACCTAATTGTGCAAAAAGCCCTATGTTCCTTTCAACTGAAAAGCAAACAACTGCGTGGATGGAACCGTTTCTAAGCCCTCCATGCATAGTTTGTCCCACACTTGACAATGGATGAGTATTTGCGCGAGAATCGGCAACTCGGACACCCCCCGCACTAGAAGCAGGACGTTCCACAATTGTCATTGCGACGCGTCGTAATGGTAAGCGTCCCCATTGTCTTTTTTTTACTCTAACTTCTCTCGGACTATTGCCTCTGGTGTAACGCACTATATTTCGGGTGAAGTTTACGTGTGACCATGAGCCAAATGGCCACATAGTGAGTTACTCATGTGGCAGATGTCTCTCAACTAAACTCTCTTCAATATGAGGGCTAAAAAGGCTATTGTTCAAGGAGTGATATACACCGCTGTGGTGCGCATCCTCTAACGATTCTATAGAGCGTTCCACGAGGGACAATATTTCCGGAGAAATTGGAGAAAAAAAGCAATTGTGTGGCTGCGAACCTATGAAGTTACCGTACTCCAAAAATAGTACAACGTGGTAACGCGTGTCATTAAGAAGTGTCGTATTGACAGTTCTGAACTGTCCTGCATTTAGCGTGATAGATGTCCGAATTGCGAATTTATGCACAAATACTCAGCTATCGTCGCGTGCGGGGCGCACTATTGACGTTTGGAAATTTTGAAAACGATTTCTAGGTGGCCAGTTGTTTCGAAATATCGTTTGATGACGATTCGTGCTCAAACAACGGAACACTATTGACGAAAAAAGCAATAGTAGAGTTGCAAAAACAACATGAACGACTGTTAAACTCTTTATACACCAGTAGGACTCTCTAGAACTTGAACAGAGCACGTAATTGTAGCTCTACAAAAAAAAAACACCAACAGTCGGCTTTATTCAAAGCCTGGAGGCATCACTACGCTGTAGGATGTAGATCTGAGCCGTCTTCGGACGATATTTGATCTCCAACGATTTCAAATACAGACATTACCATATAAGCATGTATGGTGCTTGGTTTTAGGTTGGTGGCTCGCTCACCTTTTACTTTGACATGGAATCATTCGTTTTTTTTCAATAGAATCATCAAGAAAGCTATTCATAAATGAAAAAGTATAGAATGTAGCGCACAAGGCCGCGATAACCCAGATAACACTAGACACCACTCAGCTACGCGCATCGTTTCAAGATCTGTAAGTAGGTGACACAAGTTCAACTGCTCCGCTTCATTTGCAGAACATTTCGAATTTTAGGGAAACGAAACTAAACTCTACTGTATAGCGAGAGCAAGTCGCAAGGATAAACCAACTGTTCCATTACAGCCAACTTCGAGAAGGTTTGGTGCACCCTAATGGATGAAGAAAATGAAGGCGACAAGAAAAGTAAATAAAAGGAAGAAAAATCGAGGCGGACCCAGCAGTGAAGACAAAATGAACTGAACTATTCACTAAAGTGAGAAGACTGAAAGTGGAACGGGAACATGGTGCAGGAGTGTAACCAAAGCTATCGATTGAATTCCCGTAAAGTTGTTCAAGAGCAAGAAGACATGAAGAAAATGAGGATGAAACACATGGAGAAGGGAATGGTAAACAGAATTGTCGGGAGGATGCTCCTTCCTCAAAGGTTAAAAATTGAGGAAAGCAGCCTTATGAGAAATTTATCATGAGGTTCAGCTTGTATAAGAAAATACCTTTATAAGATTTCGAAGAAAATTTGCTAAACCCATGAGTAAATGTAGTAGTAAGATAACAGATACACTTTGAGTGACTGGAAACCTTTCACCATTATCCCGGTATATTTTGCCGAAATTCACGTCCACTGCCTCCCAATTTGAAGGACGGTGAAACCCTAGCCCCGGAACTCAGGCGTAGCAATAGAGTCACTCCAAAAAGTATTAACTCCTCGCGAAACATCTCCCCTCATACTGGCAAAATAACCACAACAGGACGAACCCCTATGTATCCCTATATTTAAAACGATAACAAGTTTTATTTGCAACAACAAACAATCCATGTCATCCAAGTTTAACGTTTTCCTCCGACTCGGGGAGCGGCGGCCTTCACTGGCTTTGGTGGCTTCATCTTCTGTGGGACTGGCTTCTTCTCCTGAATATGGCAACAATGAACTCGAACCATGTTAGATTTCAAATCAAATGACAAACAAAAGGGACAGTTAAAAAGAAGTAAAAACGTTTCTTTTGTCGGACACCTTCGACCACACGCTCATAGCAGCTCAAAATGTGAAAAACTCACAAGCCTGAACTGTAGCGCAGTATGGGAATAAGAAATCCTGATAATATAGCGCATTTTCGACACTCAGTGCACTAATGGAGTGAACTGAGCTCTAATAATGCGCGAACACAGGTCGAAAGCAAAGTATAAGGCAGAAAATATTCTTGTAAGAAAAAGGCACGTGTAGCTAACCTTATTCATGGCGGCCTTGGCTGCTCGGGCGGCCTTATTGGCTTCCTTAGCGGCCTTAGCTGCCTGCTCACGTTGCTGGCGTCGGAAATCGGAGGTCTGGTTTCGCTTGGCAAGGATTGCCTCCAGAGACATTCCAGCTACAGCGCGGTTGAGGGTCGTAGCGACCTTCTTCACCTTTTTCTTTTGGACATGCTCTTGGCCGTATGAACCCTACAACAAAAGAGAAATGGACAACGAATATTCAACAAAACTTCCATGTACATCCAAGAAAAAACGTGAAGATGGAAACAGCTAGCAATGAACAAATACCTTCTTGTGCTTAATGCGGTACAAAACTGTCCAGCGGATATCCCTGGGACTGCGCTTCAGCTTTGTGGATCGGAATGTCTTTGCAGAAAGGAAAATTTGGACCTGTAAACAGTCACATCTTCTAGGAGATCGAACATCACCACCCCATTCTACCTATTGTTCCTAAAGCCAATCAAATTATATTGAAAATTGCACTGTGATAAATACATCACAGTTTGCTTGATTGAATATAATAGGAAAAACCATCAAACGCAGCTTCAAAGATGAGAAATTCAGAGTAAAGCCGTGAAGAGAAACGTTAAAAGTGACTATTAACCCTAGGAAATGAAAATAGTTTTCATGGTCAAACGAAATACGAAAGATGGAAAACAACGCAACTCAAGCAATTAAAATAGAAATAAATCATGCTACTAACGGGCTAAGCACATAGCTTCTCTGATAAACAGTGCAGAATAAACCCCAAAGGTTTTCTTCCACCGCTTCAGTTTTGAGAGGATATATCATGATATTAGGACCAGCTTGAGTGTGGAGCGTTATAAGTTTAGAGGACGGTAGGTCGAGCTCCGTGATTGGACAGTTCACGCAAACAACCAATTGTAAAGCTTGCTCGTGCCGCCTCCTCCAGTATAACGCTCCACACACGACTACCTTAGACTACGGCAGCATACTCTAACCACAGCTGGTCCACATAATCTTTTGTTATTTTAGTACCACAGCTAAGCAAACTAATTGTAAGGAATGACAGAAATGCAAAACAGGTGGTAAGAACATTGGGATGCTTGTCTAAATAGCAATTCAAGATGGTTAAACGTAGAAAAAAACAGCAGAAATCCACTTTAAAAAAAGCCTAAAACCGGTGAATCCTAAATCGATGACTATCTCGAGTCAATCTTTAGCGCAAGCTATGCCGCCACTTTATTTACTTCGAAAGATGCAATTCATGAAGGTTAAATATAGGGAAGGAAAAACATAGAAAAGCTCCAGCTGATAAAGCACTAGTCTCATACATTTCTGCCATCAGCGTTCAATTGATGAAGTTACATTTATGTGCAAAATACCCAGCAGCCAAAAAATTACAATACTTCTACTAGCAGCGACCGCTGTGTGCACGCATTAAGAACAGCTAAATGGCAGTCATGATCATATCAAACCACTCTTCTAGGTAGCAATAGGGGTTAAAACCGAAAAAGCGGACAAATCTTTGAGGGTTAGACGATTCAGGACAAACTGCTCTTTCAATTCAAAAAGACACCCTATTCATTCGCTCATGTGCTCAGATGGCGGTCTTTACTACCGCGACATCGTTACTGTCATATCAAAGTTCTCGTCTGCGACCTCGATTTGTGATGACACATAGGCTGTATCTATGGTTGATGCGCGTCAAATTTGACCCGACAATATACAATGCAGAATATGGGGGAAAAGAGAATTACCTGTAGAGCGCGGATGTTGCTGGTTTTCAGCCGCATGAAGAAAATGCGTTTCCAATTCCCCCGCATCGAGACAACGCGAAAACTTTGTGAAATTTCAGGTCGACGCGTCAAATTTGACGCGCATCAACCGTAAATAGCGCTGCAGGCATAGGCGTACGTTTATAATGGTGAATTTGGAGACCTCTCCGCCCCAACTATGCCAGCAAAATGTGCTCCAGTAAAGACTGAAGAATTTAGTTCAGGCTTTATAAGAAAATGCCAACCCGAAAAGCAAAGTTCAACATGGAAGAAAAAAAATAAAACGAAAATACAAATAAATGACAGCAACGTACCTTTCCATCGGGGCGAACAACACGCTTTCCGTGTCCAGGGTAGATCTTATATCCAGAGTAGACGCAGGTTTCCAACTTCATGGTTGGTAAAGCCCCTGTTCGATTTCTCTATAAAAAAAACAAATCGATAAAAAAAATGGAAAATTTTCGCTTCAAAACAACGGAAGAAACTAGAGAGCAGGTTTACGAAAATAAATAAAGCGCATAGTATTAGTCAGTAATAACCCTATATAACTTATCAACACCAAATTCCCTGAATCCTAGGATTTATTGAGAGAATCCGTTTGTATTTCAGAAATGCAAAACTGGAACAATCAACTCATATGGAATATATTTCAGGTTTTGAGCAAAATTTTTAGGAAGAGGAAATAAAATAAGCGAAATTGGCGCCTGTACAAAATGGGCTGCTACGAAAGCCAGCGAGGTGTTTCTGTGCGGGACCCATTCGCAATCCCGGGGCTTTTTCGGAGTTTTCATAAAAATCCTGGCTTTTCCTCTTGATGTAACGTTTATCTCATTGACAACAAAGTACAACAAATACGAATAAAAGTAAATAAGCAAAAATCGACGCTATACAGCCTCGCAGAACCTCAAATACCCGTATACCGCGCTAAACTGGGTTATAACTTATTTTCATTGCTTTGAATGACGTCTGTTAGAGCTGAAGAAAGGTTATTGAAAGAAAATTCTTTAAAATGTCATTTCGAAGCTTCAAATTCGCCAAAACATGCGCTTGGGGTGGGGGTTCCACGCAGTCCGGCGGGGTACGGTAGGTCGGCGGCCGTCGGAATTTTGCGACTTTTCAATTCCGAGTGCTCTATCCTAAATTTTGTTTTAAAAACTTTACTTGTTAATTGGGCTCTACCTTCATCTAAAGTTAGCCATTCAATAGAGAAGCTGCTTGTGCTTACATGTGTTTTCTCTCCACTTATTGTGGGACTTCTTAGAAGTTTTTTTTTTCGTGTAGAATATGAGAAGTCGATGTTTTCTTGCAGATAAGTGGCTCTGTATATTTTCTTTGGGTGAAGAATGAGTGATGCTTGAGTGTCGCATGGTTGCATTTTTGCTTCTGCTTATTTTTCTTCCTTACTGAAGTTTTTCTTCCAGAACTTGCGGTCAGGATGCTGATTCCAAGCAAGAACAGAAAGGCTATCTATGAATACCTCTTCAACGAGGGAGTAGCTGTTGCTAAGAAGGATTTCAACCTCAAGCAACACCCCAACATTCCCGGTGTTACCAATCTCGAGGTGATCAAGGCTTTGAAGGTAAGCGTTTTTTTGCTGTTTCGTTCCTTGTTCAGTTTTCTAATTCTTCTGCACAACTAATTTTTGTTTTTTTTTCCTTTTCTTTGCTTTTTATTGTACAATTCCTGAGAGTTCTTCGGATTTTTGTCAGGAAGTTCGTTCAGAATTCATCTAGAAATTCGGAAAACTTACGAGAAGTTACGAAACAGAAACAGAAGCGTAACGAGCGCACCATCTTTTGGCTTGAGTTCTCTTGATACTTCGTAATGTCACTCAGTGAAGAATTCAATGCACAATTTGCACAATATGGAAAGATCCAACCGATTAAAAAACTATTCAAAAAGTTAAATCACCGCCAACTGCATGTGAAAGGCTCTGAAACTCAACATTACCATTAGATCACCTCGGAAACCCTGTTCCTTAACGATTCCCTTTCAAAATTTCCGTTATTCAGAGTCTTGCCTCTCGTGAACTTGTCAAGGAGCAGTTCGCGTGGCGACACTACTACTGGTACCTGACCGATGAGGGTATTGCTCATCTGCGGGAGGTTTTGAACCTGCCTGCTGAGATCGTTCCTTCCACTGTGAAGAGCAAGCCAAGAGAGGTCCGCGCTGCCGCCATCGAGCGTATCCCCCGCCCAGGTCGGTACCCTTTTTTTTCTTGTGAACCTTTACGCTTCAGTTTCCGTTTTTGATATTCCAGTTCTCTTTTTCTCTTCTTTTTTTTTATTCCTTGTGATTTCCTGTTTTCTTTTTTCATCACAACTATAGTTTTGAAATTCGATAGAGAATAATAGAAACCACTGCATTGCAGCTTCATCTATAAAGTCTAGTATTTGCTGCAGCGGAACCTGCTTAGTTTACGCCTTTCATAATAGCTCCACAATCGAAGTAACTGACATTGCATAGCAATTGCTCCGTTCCGAAAGGTTGCTCACGACCTGTAGATCATTCAAAATCATTTTTAGATCCTGGCATCATTCTTTTGTTAAGTGCATGTTTGTCCAGGGCTTTCCGTTATTGTATTTCTCATTGATGTAACTAAAATTTTCTGCTGTTAGCGATTAGCTCTTTATTCAGCTTCATACACATAAAGCGCGGAAATAGCCTGGCCTGCAGTTCATTTCGAAGTTTGCGGTAGGAAATTGAGGAGAGCACTGATCTGTCGTTATATCTGTTCTTCGAATTTCAATGATGTCGCTCATATTAACCAGAAACACAATGCTCATCCATGATATAGGGTAGGGTATATCACCTACACTAGTAACTCGATAGGTTGTCATTCATTCCGCAGTAATTTTGGCACCATGTAGGCTAAGGCTGTTTTTGTCGGTGATTCTAGATGAGCACGATTGAATCGCTTTTAGTTTTTCATTTGATTAGATGTGGTTGATGATATCATCACTCAATCAAACATGTGACTCGGTTTCTTTTTTCGTTTGAAAAGGAATTTCGGTTTTTTTTAAATATCGGCGCCATAATCACCAGTCACTGTAGTCACAGTCACGCTAAATTCTTTGAAAAGTATACTGAATAATTGAGAAGTTAGGCAGGTGTAAGGTTCGGATTATCAAATTTGAAAAAAGGAGTCAATTTGTAAGTAAGAGGATTTGACCCTTTTTCATTGAAATTGTAGTTCTACCAGTTGCAAGAAATGCTGGTTCATATACGGTTCAGTTTAGGTTAGTATCATATCCTCTGCTTAATCACATCTTCATCATCGCAACTTTTTCGCTGTGGTGTCAGCTTCTTTTTGGCATTTTCAGCAACTTAGTTTTTTTTCGTCTTTATTACGGCATAGATGCTCTCATTTTGCAGCATTCAGCTTCATTATATTGTTCTTTTTTGTTGTTGTCAGGGAAGAAAGCTTCTATCTCTTTTGCACATTGTGGATTTATGTTTCTACAACGGAAGAGCTCAGGTTTATGTCACTGCACTGCATACACTTTTGTCCGAGCGCGTCCTCATACTGTATTTATGTTTCGCCGTCTTCCTCCTCTTGAATTTCTTTCCCAAACAATCTCGGAAATAAGTGTTTAGCAGGTCATACTGGTAGCGAAGTTGATGATTCGGTTTCTTTTATTTATCAAGGTGTTAATGGGGAACGGCTGAGTCAATTGCCAAGTTAATTACTTGAGTTTCAAATGAGGTAATACAGATGATTCATATTATCTGTTTCGTGGTGTAGTGAAAATGGAAAAAGACGTAATAAAAAAGACATCACCTGAATAATCAGGTGATGTCTTTTTTTCTTCAAATTTTCGTCGTTGAAGCTGATGAAGGCCATAAACAACGATAATTAAGCGCCTTCTTGAAATCATGCTGTCATAAAGGACGGCTCTAAAAATTCTTTATTTTTGGAGCTTTTCTGATTATTCATTTACTCTAGTGTATAGCTATTATTCTCTCATCTT
The DNA here is from genome assembly GCA_000688135.1 of Ancylostoma ceylanicum. Classification (NCBI taxonomy): domain Eukaryota; kingdom Metazoa; phylum Nematoda; class Chromadorea; order Rhabditida; family Ancylostomatidae; genus Ancylostoma; species Ancylostoma ceylanicum. The sequence continues at coordinate 98,929 of JARK01001714.1, read as the reverse complement.
AGTATCACTGTAATGCATTGCTGCTGCAGCATGTCTACTTGGCTTTTTCCCATGTTTTTCTCTGAAAAGATGGCTATGATTACTGCGCTCGAAAATTCATGCCTTCCACAACACCACCAAAGGGAGGTGGGGAGCAGGTTGTTAATTTGTAGAATCCTGGAATATCGGAACAATTGTGTTCCGCAAGCACAAACAATTTTAATGCATTTTCTTTTAAATGAACAACGGTATTCATTTCATTACTTTTACGGTTAAGTACTGTTCATCCCCTCCCTCCGCCCGCCCTCCTATAACACAGCTCATATCAAATACTGGACACCTCAAATTATGATTTGTTATTGTTCACATAAATATCTGCTTTCTCATATGTTGTGGTGACTTCCGTTTAATTAAGTACATTTTTCAGTTCCTGGCAAGGAAGGAGACCGCGAGGCTTACAGAATTGCCGAGAAAGTCACGGAAGCAGGACCTGGATCGGCTATGCCCTACCGGGCTGGTTTCGGAAGAGGAGCCCCGCCACCACAGTAAAAATGTTGTTCTATTGTTTTCAATAAACTGTTATTGTTTTGTTTTGTGAAGCAAATAATACATTGGTTCTGACCACATTTGACTGGTTACTGTTGTGCATATAAATTGAGAGGTGTTTACTCAGTTTACTCATTGACACAAAATTGCTGACAGTGGCGAGGGCATGTTGAGGTCATGCCGTGCTGAGTTATTGTTAATGTGGGTGTATAAGAGAACCACTGAGATGTTTCTAGAAACTTGAGGAGGCTGGGTAAGATCTTTCGAGTAGACATCGTAGAATGGCACCTCCTCGACAACGGAAACACGTGAACGCGTCGCCTCCTGTGCAACTTGTAGGTCCACAGCCAGTGGCAGGGTATGTTATTGCATTTTGTTTCGTTTTAGTAACATTTCACCACAGATGATAAGCTTGTTAGGTTATTTTTATGAGTAGTACATGAAAAGTGCTTTGTGCTGACTTGTGGAACCCAGGCGCTTCTCCCTGTTTTTGTACTTGTTTTTGGTCGATATTTGATTCACTAGGGAAGACTCAGTATGGGTGCTTGGGTGTGTTAGAAACTACATAACTTACTACTTGGCTACTAGCGAAGCAGTCCCGTCACCTTTTGACTCGCTAATAGTAGGGCTATAAACCTATGAAAATAATAGGAAGTCCGAGGAGTCCTGAAGCTCACCTTGAGTCAACTCTATGGTCTTCATCAGAAAATTCAAGAAAGACCTTCCATCTGTGGAATGCTGTGGCCAGCACACATGGAACACAACAATATGTAGTTAATTCGTTTCGGCAGTTCGTTTGCCGTGACAGCGGCTTCAGCGGCATTCGGTCAGGCGGCGTGGTCGCTCCAGCAGCTGTACTTCAATGATTCCGGCGTTTTTGTTGAGTTTTCTCAGACATTCGCTGGATTGGAGCGGCATGTCACCTGCGCTTCAAGCTCAAAAATGGGCGGTCTTTGGGTGGCGTTTTACTTGCCGTTGAGCTGTCATTCACTTGCGGTTCGGTTGCCTCTCCTGCTCTCAGTCAGCAATAGAATAGCAAGCGAATAGCAGTCGTGGCAGCGCAACAGCAGTCACACGGGAACTAAAGCGGCACTCAAAGACAGCCCATTTTTGATATTGAAGCGCAGGTCACATGCCGCTCCAATCCAGCGAATGTCTGAGTTATTCCTTGTTTCCTTCTACAGTTGTTATGAGAACTAAGAGAGGACAACTACAAAAGGAAACAAGCGATAAAACTTACCGAGGACATCGGATTGATCATAGGTAAGTTGTTTGACCGACCGTGCTGCGTATACTAATGCCAGCAGAGCTGCTGCCACGGACAACGCACTCTCGAAACGACTTGAATGTCGAAACGAATCGACTACGCTTTGCGAGTACTCAGTTTTCGTCTTTTCCGAAAAAAAAAAGACTTATCTACAGTACCTGGATTGCAACAATTTCACGTCACATGACGCAGAGCGAAGAGAGGAAACCCTATCATAGCGATGCTAAAGACAAGCAGAGACTGTTATGTTTCCTACACATTTTGCGGGCTGTTGCCGGGACCACACTATTGCTATCACCTTAATCCTTTCCCTAGGGTGGCATCTGCCGAGGCTCATCTGTACTGAATGAATGCCTCTGCAGGAGCATTCGTCTGTACTGAATGAATGCCTTTCCAGGAGCATTCGTTTCTAGTTCAGGACTCTAGTTCCTGCAAGGCATTGGCATAGGCCAAAATCTGAGGAATCGTAGTTATGGTCTTATAGTCATGCGTTTAACTCTACTGCCTCTAAGCACTAACTTCTCCAACCAAAAGTGCCCATAAAATCCATTCCAAAGATCCTGAATATGCAGCATGGAGCTTACCCGATGAGTACGCTGAGGAGAGTTTTTTTTTTCAGCAGCTCATCAGCTGCAGATGACAGTTCAACATCAATAACCGGAGTCACTGTATCTGTGCATCCAGTTTGGCCGGATATGCAGTTCACTCAGGGTGAACTGTTCTTCGAGTGCACACTATTCCTATATTCAGTATTAGCTCTGTTTCTCCAGTACCTGAATATATACAAGACTTTGTGGTGGTTACCGAAGTCATATTGGCACTACTCCATGGTCAGTGATTGTCCGCTTTCTCATTTTTCCGTGAATCCTTGAAAAGAACGCGCTCGCTGTTTTTTGCTTCTCGGCTTTGAGTGTCCTGTGCGGAAAAGGTTCTCCGTTCTAATGCTTTCGAAATAGTTCGCTGCAGTGGCTTTTCCGCCCAGAATTTGTTACCTGAGAAGCGAATTCAGTAAAGTTTTTGGTCGGCCTTTTTTTGAACTAGCAGCTATTAGCAATGAAGCTATTTTCAGAAGTTTCACTTGATAAATCCGTATTTTCTCTCCTGTGTAGGTCTTCTTCTTGGTTGGCGTGTTACGAAATGCTTCTGGAAGACGGTGAGTAGTTTTCTTTTGTCCTTTCATTTGGGAATTTTGCTGATTTCCTGTCCGAAGTTGAGATTACGGAACTCCATCTCTCCAGTCTTATCAATATTTACGTTTCTGATCAGTTCTGATCAGTTTCTGCTCCGTCTTTTTAACCTCATTTATATAGGAGGGATCATCAAAGTGACCACTGAAGCTGAGGGGGGGGGGGGCTGAGGGTTTTTTTTGCCCTCTTCTGCATCATTCATGTCATATTGATCACTCAGAGATCTCTTATCTTGCTTAAATGCTTGTTTGACATGCATTTTCATTACTTGCTATAAACTTAAGCCCAATTTTGACATCGTACCAAATAAGGTAAGTAGTTGATCCACCGTTTTCACCTGAGTCATTGTAGTATGAGTATCGTTGGTGTTGCCTTTATAGTCTTTCCAAAAAATACTTGTCTCCCGCTACACTGCGCGTCGACTGAGAACGTCGCTGCACGTATGATAATGCATAGGAGGCGCGGCGCGGCTCAGCAGACGGGCGACGGCTGTAGCTACTATGCAATCTATGATCACGAGAGTATTAGTACTCATGTATATCTGTGGGACATTTCGATCACACAAACAATATTAATAAACCATACACGGATACACATATGCATAAGTAGAAGTTGACATTGTGCAGACATCTGTCTCCGCTACTTAAAAATAGCAAATTGACGTTTGATTCATGAATGAAAGGAAGAAAGGGGATTGCACAGTCATGCATACAGTGATGGTCAATCATCCTTGCATATCAGAATACCGCCGGTTTGCTCACCAGAGATGATGAAGCATAGGTAGTGCGGCACGGCAGAGCAGACAGGAGATGTTCTGCAGTGCAAAGATGATAGACCGTCACTATGAATATCTGTGCGCTTTCTCCTTTGTTCCATACCAGTTTTGTAGAAGAAAACATGACGTTTAGCTTTTGAGCAGGATAACTACCAGACTGTATTAGTGTGGTGTAGAGCGTTCACATTCGTTTGATAACCACGCAGTGCAAAATTTTTCCGTCTTTTCTCTTTACGGGAAGTCGATTCCTGGGAAACCGAGAGTATTTCTGTCATCTGGCTCTGTATAGTAGTAGTATATTGATATTTTAGATTACGGAGCTGGTTGCAACGATAGCTGCTGATAAATCTACCTTTGTTCAGTCGACTCTTACAGTGATAGAGTATGCCATTGTGAAGACTCCACTTATGACTCTTATTGTTACGAGCTTTTTGTTCAGGTGAGTAGATATTCTCTCAGGAGTCGCTTTTTGTTCTCTGTTGATTTAGCCTAATTTGTGCTTGTTTCAGCTTCTCTAGGATCTGTCATGATTTCCCGTTCAACTCGGTGATGTACTTCTTTCATCCGTGAGTATTCTGGCTGCTCACATCAGATTGTGCCGGGGAAGATCCACTATTTTATTAACTTCCAGGCTGATTCTGTATGTGGTGGTGTTTTATAGCGAATTAGTAGGAAGGTGGAGGAGATTCAGGAAAGCTTTCGCTGAATGGTGTAGTAATGACATCGATATCGCTCAGGTACTCATGAATTTGCTGCAGTTGATGAATTTAACATGGTTCATCCTGGAGAAGACTTTGTATCAAAATCAATGATTGAGTTCCTTGCTTCTAGGCATCGAATATTAGTTTTGTGGGTAGTTTCATCTGAAAGGGTGTAATTTCAGCTTGTTGACCGATCCATTGAGCCACCACCAGCGCAGCTTGACTTGGACTCAGTGCTTCACATGTGCAGTTCAAATCCGGGTACTGTTATTTTTTGTATTTTGAGTAATATTTTCTAGTCTTCATAATTGAAATACTGTACAACAATGCTTATCTAGTATTATTTTATCTCAGCGTTCACATTCTCTTTCTTCCCTAGACAAATTTCCTAACTAGATTTTAATTCGATACACAGATACCTTACATACTTGGATATCTTACATAGGTTTTTTTTTTAATCAAATGTAAAGCTATGCCATTGCAGAAATTATTTTTAGTAGCTCCTACCAAAAGCTTCAGATTTTCGGTGTTTTACTTCATTATTTTGTTGTTTTTTCACAGTATGGTGTGAATTTTAGTTCAAATACGAGAGGAAGTATCACTGCTGCTGGAGGACATGTATCTGAGACTGAAGCGAAGTTTGTTTGCCGGAGTGTCGACAGCGTTTCTATCGATCTTCTTGCCTTGTGTTTTTGTACCGGTGAGTTACAGTATCTCGTTGCCTCCGTTTTCTTTTACAGTAACCTCGTCTTCTTTTTCTTTATTTTTCTTTAGTTCTTAAATAATAAATAAATACTCTCGTTATTTATTAGTTACGACATTATATTTACGCAACCTAATGATTGAAACTACGAATAGGTTGATTTGGTGTGCCTTATGCGCGAAATTCTGTCGCTCTTAATTACTAACGCCACATTTGGTTGCTCACTAGTTGTAATTCTACTGCTAATGCAGTTCTATTTTCCAAAACCGCTGTGTCTGGAGAGCAGAGGCTCAATTTTTATGGTTCTTTTGCGGTTTTACGTCTTAGGACAAATTTGGAATAACAGCAATGATGGTTCTGTAAAATTTGATACGACCGACTCCGATAGATCTCAATTTCAGTACAAAACTTCCTTGGGAGTACCTCAAAAGGTACTTGTTGATGAAGCATGGGAATCTGAGCTGTGCATTGTTGTGGCATTGACTGCGTTCTCGTTGTACATCACGTACTTGATGCCATTGAATTACTTGGATTTGTTGCATAGGTGGGTTCAATTGACATGGATTTACTTGCTTGACAATTTGAGGTTATTCCAGGAAGAAGATGTTAAGAGCTGTTACTTAGTTATTTCAAAAATTATAGGTTTTCATTCTTAAGGTTTTGAAGGAATAATAAGGTGATTCGCTCAAAGACGTTTCACAGAAGCAATGAGCGCTCTTATGACCACTTTGATTTCAAAGCGAGGAACTATTGTTCATTTTACCAAGGTTAAATAAGAATAAGCATAGTTGAGCGATGCTACTCGAACAGATGTCAGTGCGGCGATGGGAGGACGCTCCACTCGGCGCTCTTTTGCGTCTGGTACACTCCGTGTTGAGAGAGACCACCCGCTGTAATGCAGCGCACAATACGCTGCGCTGTCTGGGAGGTCTCGCTTGGCGGAAGCCGTCGTTGAAACCTTGATAATGCTACAGGGCCTTTCATAAGACCCAGTGCCCAATTTTTGCAGGCCCTTGCTGGAGCAAGGGCAAAATGAGTGTGAGGTTGGTGTGGACCAGATCCAAGGTATTCCAGGTGGTGTTACGAGAGTGTGTTTATAGTTTTAAACAGGAACTAATTTCTATAAATTCTAAACCCTTTCATGAGCGTGTGTTTGCATCTTGTTTGAGGTATAAGGAGAATTTATGTATTAGAGATTTAATTTCAGCAGTAGTTTTCCAAGAACGTTTTTCATCCTAACCAGTTGCGGCCTTTGCGGGAATTGGCGAGCAAAACTACGTAGTTTCATATGCCGTTGACCGTTGTAGATCACATCGATCGAACTGCCAGAACTTGGGAGGGATAGAGTCCGAAGTCCACCTTAGCTCCGTGAATCTGCCCAAAAGTGAATCCCCTTCACACGTTTACTGGCTGTATTAATCACATTCATTAGTGCACTGTAAATTTTCATCCAGGAAAACATTCGAACCTCTAAAACTAGCTCAAAGACCCTATCAGTGCACTATTTTCGAGCAAAAGAAATAATCTCATTTTTTTCAGAAGTGCCGTTCATCTAGGAACATGGGATCAAATCGAGGGTCCTAAAATCGGTCAGACTGGACAAGCAAAGTGAGTTTCGCGGTAGTATATACGTTCTCTATTCACACTGTCTTGATGTGAAAGTGAGGAACTCAGTTGCTTGAAAATATGTTTTTTTTTCAATTTCTCGCACATCTCATCCCCCCCCCCCCCCCCCC
>JARK01001714.1:72711-84155 GCA_000688135.1 Ancylostoma ceylanicum | reverse complement strand
CCCCCCCTTACCCTTAGAGTGCATGTGCGTACCTTCTTTGTGCTGTTTGATTGTGTGCACACACGATCGCCGATTGCTGCTCCCACTGAGACAGCCCAGCATGATCCTGAAATTTTCCTGGAATATAGTGGTGGCTGATTTTTCATGAAGGACGATAATTCTAAAGACGTTTATGAAAGTTTCTTCCCTTCATATTTATGAACTCTTTCAACTGTGCCTTAATTCTGAATGATGTGGTGGAGAATGGCGAATTTCATGGTGAAATTGTTTGCATACACATGTATTATATGTAATTCATACCCTTTTCGCTGTTACCCATGGTTAAACGTACTGAAAAAAAAATGCAAAAATTTCCACTTACCACAGGCTGACTGGTCACGAATGTATCCGATAGATGTACACTTAGGCCAGTGATCACGGGCGTCGAAACTGAATTTATGACCACATAGTTTGTATAACATATTATACAGTGAGCATTAATGGCGATGCGCTTCCCGCGGACTCAGGAAGCACGCGACGCGGCCGCACCGCTCGTGCTGGAATCACTGCCGCGACAGCAAACTGTAGGGTTTCCTTGGTAGTGGTTCACTCCTTGATAGTTAACATGGTATTTGATGGAGAAAAACTACCCATGAAAACCTAGATTTGCCACTCCGGCGGCGATTCCAGTGCGAGCGATGCGGTCGCGCTGCGCTTTTCTCGTGTCCGCGACAAATACACATCCCAACGACTGGTTAGCTAAGCGATCGTGTTTTCTTGAGGAGCTACACAAGCTTGGGCTACCTCACAGTAGTCATTTGATATTTTTTCATTCACTCGGGTAATTCGTTAGATATTTTTATCAGAGAAGTTGCCTTTTTAGTGACATAGCTCTATTAACGGCTTTCCAAGGTTGGGGGGGGGGGGGGGTGAGATTTTAAAAAATCCTACAATTTTTTTAGCTCATACCTATGCTAACTTATGAAAATAGGAAAAAAGAATGAGAACAGGGTGAAGGTTAGGGTGAATTTCCACCCAATCGGTTCTTCAGTTTGCCTATACTATGGTTTTCTAAATATGTTAAATTTGTTACTACTACAATTTTTGAATTCAGTCACCTTTCGGGAATGTCACCAACGGGATCTATTTCCTTTATTTCTATATCTTTCACATCAATATCCTCCAGATATTTTGAATCCATTATACGATGCTTGAAAAAGTCCTCGGCATCAGGCGAATACGTTGCCTAAATTAAGATAGGTAGGTATAGAAGCAGTTGGAGCGTATCAACTATTAAGTGTATAGTCTAAAAAACTGAAGAACCAGTTTTTACTTCCGACATACCTTCCAAGAAGTCTGACGCTGATTTACATAGTCCACAAGGGCTTGTCCATCGAGCAGTTTGGCTTCTTTTGGTATTGGCTGTTCTGCGAGCTCTTCTAAAATTGCACAATGCTCACAATAAGCACATTACTCCAAGTCCTAAATCTGTTTCATTTATCTAAGGAAAAGGTGGGAAATTTTCAGTGATAGTCTATTAAAAAAAGAATTGTCAGTGGTAGTACACCATTTGTCTGTAACCCATTGTCTTGTTCAGAAAGCAGCAGCAAAAAGTGGATCGGTAATAAGCGTAACCTTCTCTGTTCCCTGACATCCCTAACATATTAGCTGCCTTTTTGGAAGAGAGATAGATAGATAGATAGATAGATAGATAGATAGATAGATAGATAGATAGATAGATAGATAGATAGATAGATAGATAGGTAGGTAGATAGATAGATAGGTAGGNACGGCCATTTTTCCCCTTCCATTTTCCGTTTTCCGGGATTCGAAATTTTACTTCCGCACATCCCTGGTTAGGAGCCCCCCCCCCCCTATGTCTGCAGTTTTCGGGCTTATGGAGCTCTATTAAAGAGATCTTATTATATCGCAGAATGTATGAGAAGCAGTACTTTGGATGTATTCCAAATAGTCTCTTCCATTCTAATAGTTCTGTAGCGCCATAAATCCAGCGAACAATACAATAATACAATCTTTGTGTTGATCTATCAAGCAAAGCATAGTTGTTGGTACAGCTCGGACCGAATAATGTGTTACATGTACACGAAGCAGAATTCTCGATTTCGAATAAGTCGAAAATTCGGATATTTGGAGAGAGAGGGAGGGAGAGAGAGAGATAGATAGATAGATAGATAGATAGATAGATAGATAGATAGATAGATAGATAGAGAGAGAGAGAGAGAGAGAGAGAGAGAGAGAGAGAGAGGAATTGTTGATCTATAGACCATAGCATAGTCTTGTGCATACATAGCAGAGACCGAGTAACGTGTTACCTGTACACGAAGCAGAATTCTCGATTTCGAATAAGTTGAAAAATCGAATGTTCGGAGAAGAGGGAGGAACAATAAAGATGGGAAGAGCTGTGGCGTTTTATCTTTCTCGAATCTTCGAATTTTCGAACGTGTAGGTTCCCGGTTTATTGAGAAAAGCTACTATCTGCTTCCTCTTTAGCCCTTAGTATAATTGTGTGGTCAGAAACATCAACATTGCGACGAGTACCATTGTAACTACCTCTACAACCTTGGAACCCCTCAGTAGTTAAGGAGTCGTCACATGTGTGTCACCTAGCTGCGACGTGTGAGGCACTATAATGCGTCATCTCACATTTGAATAATGCAGCATACACCTGAATACGTTCCGTTGGAACAGCTCTTCCCAGTCCTTCCCGATTTCATTGCTTTCAAATCATTCAATGCTAATTATCCGAGTTTGCCTGGTTATAAGAAGACCTAAATCCAACTGTTTGAAAAGATCCAGAAACCCAAAATATCACGGTTACCTTTTATAACCACACATTCATTACCTCTGGTGTGATGCCACTCCATGTCTTTACTTGGTTGGTAGAAATCGGACAATGATAGTAAAAAACAAAGTCGGAGAAAGCCTCTGTAAGGAGTTTCTTGGAGGCAACAAGTGCACAGATCAGAAGGGATCCCTGCTTTTCACTCAAATTGTAAAAAAAAGCTCATTATATGTAGTTACCCCAGATGTATCTGTACTCGTATTGAGTGTGCTAAAACGAGCAGTGAAAACCCGCTCCACAGAAGTGCGCATATTGCGAAAAAAAATTACCTATTTTTCGTACTGCCCTATTCGCTCTTAACTTAAACATCCTTATCTGGATTCGTTAACATGGACGTAATATTTTTGACCTGGAGCTAAAAAAACGAACCCAGAGCCCAGCCCTCCCCCATAATTGGAAACTGTAGTATAATCCAGTACTTTTAGGAGGCCAGAGTCTCCAAGTCCATCTATGGATCGTCGAGCGCAATTATATGAGGAGGAAATAAAGTTATCGATGCTGCGGCAACAGCTGGCAATAGAAGAGTTGAAGCTGATTGTTATAAAGAATGACTTGGCTCGAGCTCAGTTGGAAAGGGAGACAATCGCCACAGAGCGTGAACGATTTGAATTGGAAAGAGCCAAACAAGTAAGTATGAACAAGCAATAACTCAGCCAGAAGAAGGTAATGTAACCGCTACAAGTGGAGAAATCTGTCCAGTACCATTGTGGGTAATAAAAAAGAAAAGGCGAGATCTGAGCTAACCTGAACCACTCCGCCATCACTAGGGGATAGCGTCGATAGAACACGGATCTCATCCTTTCCAGACGGTCCTCCAAAGAAGAGCTCGCATTCCAGTTTGTGAACCTCAAAAATGATTTCACTTGCATTTTTATCCGTCGGTTTTTTTGGCGTTACCCACCATTGCGCGTCTGGCAATGGATCTCCTTTCTCCTCGAATAGCGGTTGTAGCACCCCACGATAAGGCGTTAGATTAGGAACCCATTCAACGATTCCTCCAGCTTCCTGTAACCATTTATAACAATTAACTTTAGGAGCAATACTCCGAAGAACTGAAGTTATTCCATATCAAACAAGATCTCGCACGTGCACAGCTGGAGCGAGAAACGATCGCGTTAGAACGCGAACGATTAAAGCTGGAGAGGGAGAAACAGGTGAGCAGATTCTTTACAACTTACCCTAGTGTTTGCAAATGGTCATCCTTTTCGCCCTTTCGCTTTTTCACGTATTTCCTCTTGCTGTGTAACGGAATTTTCCAACCCTTTTCCATAAAGGAAAGTTTGCAGCACGATGGTCACAATGTCGCACATTAAACATTTGCAAAAAAGAAGCAATAATGACGTGGTTTTCTGAGAGTTGGAAAACCTGTTCTGCTGAACGCGCTATTGCTAGCTGGTGAAAATCAGCGACGTCATCCGCGCATGAAAAGGAATTTTACGTTATGAGTGGAAAAAGAGCAGAAGTGTGCTAGTAAAAGCCATATGAATAGATGCAGTTTACGCTAAATTTTTCGCTGTTTGGCTTACGCTGCAGTCTTACGACTGGTTTCTGTGGTTATGATACTGTACAGAACAAGTAAACAGAGCGAAATCATATCTTGTTCTAGTGGTAGAAGCTTAGGTAATTTTTGGTTTTTTCATTATTTTTTCATTATTTGATTCTTCGCAAACACAATGTCAAATTAGAAGTCACTTTTGAAAACTTTCCTGTAAACAAAAAATGAGTAAATGAAAGGGCGAATATCCCAATGCGATAAGTAAGGTACAATAACATGAGGTTACTCCAATTAAATTCATGTGATATCAAACGTGAATGATTTAAATGTATGAAAATTTACTCATGAAAAAAGGAAAATAAAGTTCTGTCTCCCGTAAAAAAGATGATGTAAAGTTCTCTCTATAAGTTAATTTTTGTAAATAAAGTTTTAAAGAAGTGTCAGTGAAGTAAGTTGCAAATAGAGCTCTCCATTTTTGACCTTTTCTTAGTCGATTTTGTCCAGATAGTTGGAAGACACAATATCGGCAAATATGGGAGGAACGACAAAAATAAGGACTCGGAAATGATGAAAGAATCAGGAAACAATAATGGACAGTAAAGCTGAAAGATTGTGGGATTTTCTCATAGAAAGTTGTTGAAAAAGTTGAAATGAATTAAAATAAAGGTGGCTTTCTAGTTTCTCAAGCTCTAAATCAGAAAAATGTATCCATATTCTTATGCTCCATCTATTTGTTTGCTGTTTCCGAGTTACTTTAGTTCTAAAGTTACTCTTTCACTCACGAACCATAACCACTGCGATAGTATGGTGTCAGCAATTACTTGAAAGGAGATGAATTCTGGGCAAAAAGACGAATCACAAAGATGAGTTGTAGGAAAACCCCTTTCGGCTAGATCTTCCTCCGATTTCTAAGATTTCCTACCACAGAAAGAATAAATTAATAGAAGTCAAACTTTTACAATCTACACAGAGGTCAGCTTATCTGCGTTTTCTTTTTTTTTCTGCCATTTCTCCGCCCTTCCCTAGTGTTCTTTTCTTTTCAGCAAAATAATGGTTCCAATTCCCAAGTGATGTCACAAAGTGGTAACGCTTAGCCAGAGCTGAACATGTCCCTATATGGTCTTTCGCTGAATACTGTTGCAAGGCCTACTATACGTGTACAAATAACACTCGTCGTTACTATAAGGTTGTTTCTGCTTTCCTCTCTACTGCGATTATTCCTGCAAACTGAAACGGTTCCTCATCGTTATTATTGTCACATATATTTGGATATTAATTCATATTTTTTGAAGGAAACCCTTCGTATACATTGAATTGTTGTTCCGTGTTAGAGTTTAAAAACGTCCCCTTATTCATATCATTTTGTGATTGTTAGTGACATTCGCTGGTAGTAATTATTTCATGTTGTTGTTTGATATATTCTTTTAAATTAAGCTGGCTGATTAAAAATATGAAATGAACGTCGTTTTTGTTAATGTCATTCGAAACTACCCACACCCTGTTACAGTCTTGGACAAAGGTATTGCAACAAGTAGTTTGTTGTCCAGTACATCTCAGAGAGATGGACAAACGAATTTTTTTTTGTTCTGCAACTATACATAAGGCACTGGTAGAAGAAAACGTAACTGCTTTTCGTCGAACAACTTGTTTGAAAAATCGTCCATGATTTCTTTGAAATCTTAAATTTTTTCAAGGGAGGGGGAGGTCAATATTTCACCTCATTCTACCACTCTAACCACAAATGAATCCAACTTATACTCCTACTCCGGCTGAAAATGCTCAAATGCGTTGCAATCCTTAGGGTTCTTTACCAGCACAGAAGCTCCAATTACAAAGTTGTAACGAAAACCACTAGTGCATATTCAGAACACCCAGAACAAGTTGTCTGATCGCATTTGAAACCTGTTCGACTCACAGAGTTGACGAGAACCTGCTTTTGCTATTTTCTGTCGACATTTTGTTGCTCCAAAACATGTCGACAACTTGCAAAGCCAACAGCCGACCACTTTGCAAGCTGTCGACAAGCTTTACGCCGCACAAGTTTCAGATGACATCAGACGTTTTAAGGTGAGGGTTCTGAGCATCTAGGAAAGAACGTCTTGCTTGAAATAAAAGATACAATCTCACACTGTTATCACCAGTCTGCGTCTCATGGTCCATCGTTGTCTTTATGTAGTTCTCTCTGGGATAACAACCAACGATACGATTGCTGGAGATAACGATATGCAGGGTGGGCATTGCGAAAATCGGTATGGCCCATTCTACAGGACTACATGTCAATTAGTGAATATTGAAAAAGAAACGGAGAAACAGTATGCAGGAATGAACTCCGCTAGAACTTTCCGAGAAGATATTTTAACATTATTAAGAAAGCTAGGCGATTGATTAGGAACGGATTTGCACGAACAGCCACGCATAGATAGCTGTCTGTATATACATCGCGAAAGGCAAAATTTCGAATGATACAAAATTAGGAGGTGAAAAACACGTGGAATGAAGATGCAAGGAAGTTTATGTGAGACTAGGAAGCATCCAGAGTTGAGAGAAGTTTCAAAACTAAAGAAGTAGAACTGGCGGAAAAAGCTTCATTTTGAAACAAGGAGGTAGAGGTGATAGCTTTAGTAACGGCAAAGAATAGGAGACCTTTGCAAACTACCCGCAGAGGCGAGCATGGTGAATACAGTCCACCGTTCTCGCCTCCACTGCTGATTTCCCTCAAAATGTTTTGTGAAAAAGCGAAGAAAAGAATGGGGATGGTCATCTGACATGGCATCTCAAAGCCACGCAGCTTGTGAGGTTTTCATGTCGTTATTATTTGCCGATGGGAAGATGCTGTCTCATATGGTGTGTGCGTAGAAGCTAGAGAAAAATCCTATCTCATAATAACACGGAACCTCAACCACTGGATTTTGGGCGTATTTTAAGAATGCGGATATAACACACTGCAGAGCTTTCTGAACAACCCGGAACAGAATCTAGCATTTATGACATAAATTTCGAAAGAAAAAATCCAAAACAGCAAATAAGCTAAATTCGCTTCGTAAAAATCCCCATTCTTGGTGTAGCATTCGCATGACAGTTTTTATTCTCCATTTTGGCTTTTCTTTTAATTTTCCGTCTTGTGGCAATTAAAACACGGCTTCCAAACCTATCCTATACTTACCTCATGGTGGGAACACTCATCTCAACCCTGACAGTCACATTTTTTTTTTGCAAAAAGTAAATGATGTTAATGACAGGCGCCACTTTCACTGGTTTTAGAATTACTAATTTCGTCTAAGAAGTAGCCGTTATTGTATGGGTTTAAAGCTAAAAAGATGGAAAGTTGAAGGGAGAACAAATATTTTCAATTTAATTCGACAGCAGCGCATTCTCCTTCCATGGATGATTTAAGAATGGACAAAAGTAGAGTGTACAAAATATTACCATAAATAATTAAATGTTAGCAACGGACGCAAGGATTAGTAGGTAACGGATCGTTTCTAAGAGGTTCCAAAATTTAAAAAAAAATAAAATGAAAGCAACTGTTGTATGATACCTGAAGAGGGATAACACTAAATGTACGGACGGTAAGCTGACGTCTGCGTGCATCCGCATTCTGTCTCATCAAGCTGTTCATCATCTAAATTGTACATCAATACAACGTCGGTCTTTCTATTTAAATTTAGCAATTATACATATGCATTTTTATCATGAGAAGATTGTTGCAGAAGGATTTCCACGGCTATATTGAAAAACAGAATTTTTGATCTCTCTCTCTCTCTCTCTCTCTCTCTCTCTCTTTCTTCCTTTTTTTCCTTCGTTCTTTATTCACAATAGTGTTGAAGAAAATACACAAATAGGATTTCTTAGAAAATGTTCATGTGACGTATGGACACGACCTTTAGATATCTTATGAAATTGGAATTTCCAAAAAATACCTGTGTGACGCTCACCCTATTAACATCCATAAAACGAGCATCCTTACGCAGTTCGTCATTTGGCTTACACATAATTAGATATCTGCGCCCATCACCACCTCGCAGAGCAATGCGCTTTGGTCTCAACATCGATTTCAATACCTGAAATTGGCACTGCATTGCTACCTAAGAAAAAAGGAAGAAGCGCAAGGTAGCCTACAAGGTAATCAGGATCCACGCTGGAAATGAACACTTCTGGCAACTCAGTTGGCGATTCCGTAGGAGTGGCCGCATCCATAACAAATTGAGAGAATTGGCACACCTGAAATAGTTAGATGGCCGACAGAAGAAGTTAGAATGAGCTCAGTTTGCACGCCTGTAGCTAACAGAGCCGACAACTATGGAATCACATTTTTGAGAAGCAATGAAAGAGTTCCACAGAACTGTTTGAAAAAAAAGCATAACTAGGAATAACTGAGCAATCCTCTGAAAATAGCGCAACAATGCGGCCAAGGGTGAGCAAAAGTCAGCTCCAAATTTTGACCCCAGAAACACCGAAGTATCGAAAGTGCCGGGAACCGAAAGCCTGGAAATCCAGACTACCGAGCATGTATACGTACTTATGGAGACTTGAGATGGGTGTGAACTGATGTATTGTCACGCTAACAAACGTTCATTTGAATATCGTTATCTAACTTAGTTCACAATAAGTGGTGTAATCCAGGAAATGAAGACTGGAAAAAAGTGCCCTATAAATAAATAAAAAATAATGAGTTTGAGCACGATTACAGCAAACTATGTCCAGATTATGCGGACTCAAATGTTGGCGGATAGGGAGGGGGACTCTTCGAAATACAGTGTAGTCGCAATCACATTGCTTCCGACGAACATAGCTCATTTCAGCCTTCTCTTCCAGGAATGGCTTCTTCTTTCAATTCATCCTGAGGGATTCTGATATATTTTTAATATTCTGTGGAACCGTTACAGCTTGAAAAAATAAGGCGTTGCTTCTTGAATAAGGCGTTGAATCTTGTGCTGTTTAGTCAGTGTGTTGAATGAGAATGGGCGATTCCACATTTCCCACAGATCATTCCAGCAAGCTTCTAATGTTGAGCAGCCATTTTTGTTACGTAACTCATCTTCCGACACAATGATTTCCTTCATATGTGTGCTGATATATAATAATGAACTTGACAATTAGTCTAATTAGGTCTTAACCATGTTCAGCATTGAAAGATAATTAGCATGCGCATGTAACTGCTGCGCTTGTAGATCTCTATCACCTAATTGGGGGCGGAAGTCCAACTGCTTCAGATATTGACACACGGGTTTATATCAGTCAGCTATTGCTTGCTATCGTTCTTGCTGGTACGCACCAATGCTCATGTGGTAGTGTGTATAAAAGAAATACTTGCAAGAGAATACTCTGAGAGAAAGCGTCACCTTCGGCTTAGAACTGCCGTGCAACGCGAACAATGCCGGTTGCCTGCTAAAAAGAAAGACACAAAACACGTGTGAATCCATCTCGGTCACTTCACAAAAGTTCCGAAAAATTCCAGCTTTTTTCGCAATTTTTCGGAAATCGAAGGCTAGGGAACTCCTGAACATAAGAAATCGGGAATTCCACTCATCACTGGATGCAACACATGCTGTTAATTTATTCCCAGATTCCGCCAAAACCTTCAACTCGGAGCTTATTGTTAGCAAACATCAGCTTGTCGGAAACGAACGGATTTTACTTTATTACTTTACTGTGAAACCGGAAACTTCATTTCCTGTTTCATTTAAAGTACTTATCTATCGACAGCACCTTAGTACTACTCAAGAACCGAACAGTACAACAGTGCTGCGCTGCCGCTCCCTATCAAGGGGCACATTTTTCTTAACAAAAAAAAACCAAAAAAAAAAATTCCGAAAACATGTGCGGAACTCTTCAGATCATTTAACTCTTTTTTGCACTATATAGATTTGCAGCAGGAGAGTCGCGTAAGCGATGGATAGGCAAGGATGAGAGTTAGCCAACTTTTTTAAGATATAAAACCAAAGCCAACTTTTTTTGGATATGAAATCAGAGTCACGGACATTATGCACAGGGCTGGGATTCACGAGACGTTAACCATGCAAACCAACGATAGTTAGCGTGAATGGTCTTGCACAGTGAGTACACAGTGAGAGGAGACGCAGGACGCGAAAGTTGGTTGGCTAGCCTGGGTTTGCTTGGTTATGCGTTCACGAATCCTAGCCCAGGTGGTGAAATTGGTGGAAGGGCTCAGCGCGCAGCAATGACACGAGATTGGTGAAAACGTTCCAGGAAGACGAAGGAACCAAACAAGACGTTCTTCGCTAAATCAGGAAAATGTCAGCAACTAGTTGTGTAAGTTTATAAAAGGAAGGTCCTCTTCAGAGATGTAGGACTACTCTCTCCGACAAAACAGTTTGGTTCATGGATCTTCTCAAGAACGTTTTTCAGAATAATTACGTGAATGGTAGATCATAATGAAGAATGACAAAAACCTTATCAGAAAAATCCTTCGGAAGCGCATGTTCAAGCATTTCCGTCAACGGAATCATAATCGACGGCGACACGGTACGCATTCCAGACAATCCTCTATCCTTTGCTCCCACTGGAACTCAGGATACTTATCGGGAGCATCTGCTGGGGAAAAATGTCTTACTTAGCAAATCGCTGTGCAGCTCTCCTCTTGCGAAGAAGTTGTGCAGACGAGGGGCCATTTTTGGCAGATCGGAGAAGGATCCGCACGTCTTTATTTTCTTCTCTGCTAACCTGAAAGCTCAGGATATTCCTGAGGAAAAATAGGAATAGTTGGCCGGCGAAACTGTAACAAATTTTAACTAACTCGATGAGAATTGCAGCAATATAATCATACTGGTCGATCAGCTGATCCATGTTGTGGCGCTTATTCTTGACAACCGCAAACACTTGCGCACACCTTCAATGAGAAAACCTCATAACTACGTAGTATTCGAGATTTATCGGCTAAAAAATTAAACCAACCTCTCCTGCCGGATATTTTTCTGCCAAGAACCGGTTCTATAGACAGCGATGGACTGCCAGAGACATTGGTGAGGGTACTTACAAATCAGATCAGCCAATATTGCCTATAATGAAGCAGAGTAAGACGGATACTTCGGAAACTCGCTAATTTTCCATTGACGTGAACGATTCAACCTCCCTCCCCCCCCCCCC